>PVIH01008274.1:0-92470 GCA_004025045.1 Sigmodon hispidus | reverse complement strand
AGGCCCGCCGAGCCCTCCTCACCTCTGGTCAGGGTTCGAATCCGCCCCTCAGAGACCCCTGCAGTTGGTTTGCTCAGTTCACTCAGTTCAGGGTCGCAGTAGGGCTCCTAGTAGATTCCCTGAGCAGCAGGAGCTGCGGGTGTGGCCAGGTGCAGAGTTCAGCTGCCCCTGCTCCAGAGTGCGCTGGGACGCTGCAGAGCGAGAAATTTTCTTATAAAAAAAGTGAGGAAAAAAATATAAAAAGCCACATAAAGATGGCAAATGTACAGAATCTGGATTATGGTTATTACTGTGTTTTCTTTTAATTTTTAAATGTTAATGAGCTAACTACAGAAATACAATTGATTGCAAAGGATGCAGAGTTAAACAAACATATATATACTAAATGAATTTGTTGTATGCAATGCTCAACTTCCAGAGAGACTACCAGAGACAGGAATGTCCAAAATGCAGCAGCAAGGTTTACTGGCAGCACAAAACAAGCCAGGCAGGAACCATTTCTGTGATAATAGAGCAAGAATTATGTGGTATCCTTGGCTACAAGGCATCTTTCACAGGCAAAAGTTACAACAAAGTTGGTTGCTTGGAGACAGGGTGCTGACATGCTACTGATTGGCTCATGCTTAGGGTCTTTTTGCTGCAGAGAAACTTTGTACCCCACCTGGATGGACCCCACCTGGGCTTTACCTGGGGTGACTGGTTTTTCTCAGAACTGAGCAAGCAAGAATCTCTTCCTCTCCCAGAACTGGAAAGATGTCTTGGCTAATCTGCCAGAGCTGGGCAGGTAGGAAGCTATTATTTTCTCAGACTGGGGAGGACCATGGTAGGCCTGTTTTTCTAGAACATGTTTTTCTTTTTTTTTTTCCAGAACTGTTCAGGCATGACTATTTTTCTCCCACACTTGGACAGACCTTGCAGAGGCAGCAAAAAGAGATGGTGTAGCTGCCAACTATACCATCATGTTGCTGCAGCGCCTTACGCGCAATGCCTTAACACCCACTGATTGGCAAGACATTGCCCGACCCTGCTTAACTATGGGGCAATATTTAGACTGGAAGTCAAGTGTGACTGATCTGGCACATAGTCAGGCCCAGGAGAACGCTGCCAAAGGGCAGCCAGCGTGGAGTGCAGATATGCTGTTAGGGCAAGGACAATGGGTAAATAATCAGACAGTATATCCTGTGGAAGTTTATAATCAAATAAACACCATCAATATGAAGGCTTGGCAAGCCCTCCCCAATAAGGGGGAGGTCTCAGGGAACCTAATTGAATTTTTAGGAGCTATTATTCAGAATGTACATGTTAGACCACAAAAGGTAGAAATTAGGACCAATTGCTTAAGGACTTTAAATGATTTTCAAACATTGCTTGGGGATATAAATTGGATTCAGCCATATTTGAAATTAACTCGCTTTGAGCTTAAACCCTCATTTGATATTTTAGAGGGAAACCCAGATCTTAATTCCCCACGCCAGTTAACCCCAGAGGCTCAGATAGCACTTCAAAAGGTAGAGCAAGCAATTACTAGGGCACAGTTGGTGTGCTGTGATGAATCCAAGCCCATCTGGATGTGCATTCTCCCCACTTTAGGCTTTCCAACTGGTGTTCTTTGGCAAGAAGGGCCTCTACTGTGGATTCATACTAAATCTACAGGGATGAGAACCTTGTCCCACTATTCATCCATGATGGCTGAGGTTGCGTTATTAGGCATTAAACAATCTATTACATCTTTTGCGAAGACACCTGACTGACTTATAGTCCCTATTACAAAAGAACAAGTTGAGATATTGACTGCCCCTGCCTCAGAATGGGCTATATTGGTTTGTGCCTTTTCTGGTGCAACTGATAATCATTTGCCCAAGAGTCAACTTTTAAGATTCGTAGTTCAAGAGCCTGTGGTGTTCCCTTGGATCACGAGGGAGCAACCGTTGTGCAATGCCTTAACAATCTACATGGATGGGTCTAAGACCGGGAAGGGAGCCTACATAGTGCAAGGAGGCTCACCTGTAACTGTTGAGTGTCGTCCAAATGCTCCCCGAATAGTAGAATGCCAAGTAGTTTTAGAGATTTTTAAATGTTTTCCTGAGTCTCTTAATTTGGTATCTGATTCATCATATGTGGTGAATGCTGTTAAAAATTTAGAAATTGTTTCCTATATTAAACCCTCTAGTATGGTAGCCTCACTTTTAGCAGGAATAAGAGGTGAGATTTTGCATCGATCCAATCCCTTTTATATTACCCATATCTGAGCTCACTCTTTGTTACCTGGTCCTATGGCAAAAGCCAATGAACAAGCTGATCTGGCAACACACACTTTTGTGGCATTAGACTCTGAAACACAAGAGCGAGAGTTTCATAGCTTATACCATGTTTCATCTGCTGTTTTAAGAACTAAATTGAAAATTTCAAGGGAGGTAGCTAGGAATATTGTGAAAAGCTGTTCTGCTTGTGTGCAATTCTTGCCTGTTCAAAAAATAGGGGTTAATCCCAGAGGCATTTTTCCACTTGAAATTTGGCAGATGGATGTTACTCATGTTCCATCCTTTGGAAAGCTTCAGTATGTGCATGTCTCCATTGATATATGTTCTAGGGTAATGCACGCTACACCTCTTTCTGGGGAAAGGGTTCACAATGTCATCACCCACTGCCTTGAAGCTTGGGCCACTTGGGGCAAGCCCAATACACTGAAAACAGACAATGGGCCAGCCTATGCATCTAAGAGTTTTGCCTCATTTTGTCACAAAATGCAAGTGAAACATATTACAGGCCTGCCCTATAATCCACAAGGGCAAGGGATAATAGAGCTTGCGCATCATACGCTCAAGGACTTCCTGCAAAAACAAAAAGGGGGAATAGCAGAGAATTGCACCCCCAAACAAAGGCTCTCTTTTGCTTTATTCACTATAAATTTTCAAAATTTAAATGTTAAAAATGTAACCATTGCTGAACGTCATATGACTTCAGAACCCAACAATCAAGGCAAAGTTATGTGGAAGGATGTACTTTCTAATCAATGGCGGGGCCCGGATCGCATTATCGTTCGATCCAGGGGGTCTTTATGTGTTTCTCCACAGAATGAGGAGCCAGTCTGGGTGCCATCAAGATTGACAAGACATGTTGAGGATGACTCTATGGATGATGCTGATATGGACACTTCTGACCGTCTTCGTCCTGATTCAGGCAGAAAAGATGATACTCTGAGGGATTAGTCGGACGTGGCCATTACCTATGCCAGTCCATGCTCAATCCAGAGTTCTTCCGACGATATTTTCCACCTCGTGTGAATTGAATGTCCCTTGTGCCCAGCCTCTTTCCACTGATTGGGCAGAATATAATGCTAGTAATATTAAATTGAATCAGTCACTTTGCTTTAGTCTTAAAGAGAATGATGACTGTATTTTTTTAGCCAGAAAAAACTTGACTTATTGGGTAAACCCCCTAAAGGATAATAAAGTTCCCATGCATATGTTGACTGAAGCTTTGGGACAGATAGCTACCAGTTCTGCCTCTGGCACAGGATCAGGAGTTAATGGAAATCATGAGGTGAATGCTACCACTATGGTCCTGATTCATGAAGGGATAGTTCCATTACATAACAATAGTAAGAACAAACAAAATGCCACAAGACCTATAGTTGCTCCCTATTGTCAACCATTTATAAGTAGTTTTCCTATCTTCACTTGATGCCAAGATAGAACTTGGGGAAATAAACAGCTTAGTCCGGGATTTGAATTCTCTCCTGGCTTGTGACCCTATATGGGAAATGTTGAGAAATCTGATAACACAACTTGGTTTGCTGAAGGATGGCCATTCTTTTCCTGGGTATTGATTAATGAGGCAGGGGCCAGTGAGGATGTTTCTGCTCTTGTGAACTTGCAAGGATCCTTGGGTAAGGTTTATAATGTGTCAGGTGTGGTGAAGTCAGGTAATGGAACAAGTATAAAATTGAAATTAACATCTTATAACAACGAGGTTAGCAATTACAAAGGATCAGCAGCTTTGGTGTGTTTGAAGTCACCTTTTATGTTTCTCTTGACTAACTCTAGTAAAAAATGCACCGTTTCAGGCAGTTGTTGGATGGCAGAGTGTTGGAATGGATCAGTGGTGACTATAGCAGTAGTTGTTAGAATGCCTACCTTAGTCCCCATGCCTGTGGAAGCTGACCCAGAGCAGTTCCCTATGATGAATCTATTATGCCATAAGAGGGACTTTGGCATTACAGCCACTATTGTGGCTGCCATTGCCATTTCAGCAACTGCAGCAGTTACTGCAGGTATAGCCATGGCCAGCCAAGTCAAGTCTACCCAGGAAATTAATGATATTGTGGCTTAAACTTCACACATTTTAGAGGAGCAAGCACAGTTTAATTCCCATTTGCTTAGTGGTATCCTTGCCACCAACCAAAGAGTGAATTTACTAGAAGAGGTTATTGAAGATGTATGTGGGCTGTGTACAGAAATTAGGGCATGTTTGTGTTACCCCTCTTGTTGTTTCAGATGCTTTGAATGAAAGTCGAAGAATTGGAGAATTTTTAAGTGGTTATTGGTCTATGGAGGCTGAAAAGATGATCCTTAAGCAAAAGTTCCAGATCACACATTTGAATGCTACAAGATTGGAGCCTGTTACACTTGGGGACTTTACTTCTTAGCTCACTTCTGCCCTTTCCTTTTTCAAGGTGTGGGTGGGAGTGGGAATCTTTGCAGTCTGCTGTTTATTTGGGTTTGTTTTTTGCCTCTGGCTGATTTGCTATATTCACATCAGAGTGTGTCGTGAAAAGGTCCTACTCACTCAGGCACTCTTGGCTGTTGATGCAGGGCAGTCCCTCGCAGCCTGGCTCTCCGCCCTTAGTGACTTATAATGATTGCCCTTGTACAGAGAGGCTTTAGCTGCCATTGTACCTCTATAGGGAATCATTCTCCTATGAGGCGGCCTTTGCACCCTGCCGCCCTCACTGGCCTTGCACGCAGGAAGGCATCTCAGGGATCCTGGCAGCAAGAAACAGCCTTTGAGCAGTGGACACATCATGAGGTGAACACCTGTATGGGCTATATCCCATCTGTGACATTAGAAAAACCAAAAGGGGGAGATGTAGGGCACGGTTGGCCCTTGCACAACTTGCTGGAACATTGCATCATGTTCCCCAGCTATTGCATCTGCGCTGCTTATGCTAATTAGGCATCGAGTACTGACCTATCTGATGTGATCCCTGATTATGTTAATTTTGCACTCCTTACCACCTATCACCAGCTATATGCTAATGAGGCATTACTTTGGACCTATCACCAGCTATATGCTAATGGGCACCAATCATATAGCTACACACTTTCTAGATTCCCTATATAGGCAAGCTGCATTTCAGGCACAGGGTCTTCTTTCTACCATTCTCAACTGAGCTGTACTCCAATAAAGTGTGATCCGAGAAGAATCGTGCATGTGGTGACTCGTCATTCTGCAGGTCAGAAAGCGGCTCGCCACATCCTACCATGGATGTAAAAATAAACTTTATTTTGCCTTTTTATAAGATAGATACTAGAAAGGGAATTCTCAACAGAAGAATTGTGAATGCTGAAAGGTACCTGAAAAAGTGCTCATCATCTTTAGCCATCAGGGAAATGCAAATCATAAAAACTTTGAGATACCACCTGACACCTGTTAGACTGGCTAAGATGAAGACACAGATGACAGCTTATGCTGGTGAGGATGCAGAGCAAGGGGAACACTCATTCATTTTTGGTGGGAGTGTAAGCTTGTTCAGCCACTCTGGAATGTAGTATGGTGGTTTCTCAGAAAAAAGAGAATCAATCTCCCCAAGGACCCAGCAATACCACTTCTGGGTATATACCCTAAAGATGCACAGTTGCACTCTAATGGCATTAGCTTAACTATGTTAATAGCAGCGTTATTTGTAATAGCAAGAACCTGGAAACAACCTAGATGCCCCTCAACTGAAGAATGAATTAACAAACTGTGGTACATCTACCCAATGGAGTACTACTCAGCAGTAAGGAAAAATGATATTCTAAAAATTGCAGCCAAATGGATGGATTTGGAGAATACCCTCCTAAGCAAGGTATCACAAACCCAGAAAGATAAGAATGGGATATACTCACTCATTACTGGACTCTAAAAACACAAACAAAAAACAAAAAAAAGCAAAGCATGCCCAAGCTGCAAACCACAACCCACTGATCAGCTTGAGATCAGAAACACCTTGGACTGACACCTTAGATCCCACAACCTGTAGAGGAACACCTGACACAGTCCTGATGTTGGAGGGAGAAAACTGGATTTGCTAGGAGTGGAGGCTGAACTAAGCAATATTGGGACCTTTGGACCACCTGCCTAGGGGGTAGATGGGGAGATGTGGCAAAGAGAGAATGACCTAATGTGGTGGGAGAGGGAAGGGACCTTGAATAAGGATACACAAGAATAGAAAACGTGACTTCTATAATCATAATAATTAAAAAAAGAAGATACTAGATTGCAAAATAAGAATTCTTGAGCTAAGTATTTTCTCTTTAGTATCTTGGCTGAAGAAGGCAGAGAAATTGAGGTATAGGTAGTAGGAAGTTGGAGTTGGACATACATAATCAAGCCACCAAGGAAGAAGCATATAGGAATATAGGTGAGCCAAAGGACATGTACATGTTGCAGAACATATTAATGAAATTTTTTGAATTAGGATGAAAGAGCTTGCTAGCAATATGCCTGAGACACGAGCCAAAATGAAAACTAATATAAGCATCTGAGTCATTTTGGGAGGCCTAAGAACTGTGGGTGGCTAGGTGATCTGGGAACACAGGTTTCTGTCTGGAATGCTAGCCTTCAATTGGATTGCCAGCTTGCCCTCAACTCCACTCACATTTTTGAAGAATTACCCAGATTCAAATGCACTGCCCATCAAAATACCAACACAATATTTTATGGACTTTGAAAGAACAATACTTAATTTCATTTGGAATAACAGGAAAGCCAGGATTGCCAAAACAATTTTACTCAACAAAAGAACCTTAGAAGGCATCATCATCCCTGACTTCAAGTTATACTATAGAGCTACACTAATAAAAACTGCCTGGTACTAGCGTAAAAACAGACGTATGGAACAATGGAATAGAATTGAGGATCCTGACATTAACCCAAAAACCTATAAACACCTGACCTTTGACAAAGAGGCCCAAAATATTCAGTGGAAAAAAGATGTTTCTTTAAGAAATCATGTTGGCATAGTTGGATGGTAGTGTGTAGAAAAATGTAAATAGATTCAAGCCTGTCGCCCTGCACAAAACTCAAATTCAAGTGGATCAAAGATCTCAACATAAACTCAAACACTCTGATCTTGATAAAAAAGAAAGTGGGAAATATCCTCCAACAAATTGGCACAGGTGACTACTTCCTAAATATAATACCAGTGGCACAGATACTAAGTTCAACAATCAATAATCAATAATCAATCAGGGACCTCCTGAACCTGAGAAAGTTCTGTAAAGCCAAGGAGACTGTCAATAGGACAAAATGACAGTTTATGAATGGGAAAAGATTTTCACAAACTCTACAAGTGATAGAGGTCTGATCTCTAAAACATATAAAGAACACAAAAAACTAGAGCCCAAAACCTTGAATAACTCAATCAAAAAATGGGGTTCAGAACTGAAAAGGAAATTCTCAGCAGAATTACGAATGACTGAGGGGCACTTGAAAAAGGGCTCAATTTTTTTAGCCATTAGTGAAAAGCAAATTATAACAACTTTGAGTTACCACCTGACACCTGTCAGATTGACTAAAATAAAAGACACAGATGATAGCCTATGCTGGAGAAGTTACAGAGCAATGGGAACATGCCTCCATTGTTGGTGGGAGTATAAGCTTGTTCAGCCACTCTGGAATGCAGTATGGCAGTTTCTCAGAAAACTGGGAATCAATCTCCCCAAGGATCCAGCAATACCACTTCTGGGCATATACCCTAAAGATACACATCGACACTCCAAAGGCATTAGCTCAACTATGTTCACAGCAACATTATTCATAAAAGCAAGAATGTGGAAACAAACTAAATGCCAACTGAAGAATGGATTAACAAACTGTGGTACATCTGCACAATGGAGTACTACTCAGCAGTAAGAACAAAATGATAGCCTAAAATTTGCAAGCAAATGGACAGATTGGGAGTATATCCTCCTGAGCGACATATCAGAAACCCAGAAAGATAAGCAGGGGATGTACTCACTCTTTAGTGGACTCTAAACAACAACAACAACAACAAAAAAAAAAAACAATAAGCAAAGCATGTCCAAGCTGCAATCCACAACTACTGAACAGTTTGGGATCTGAAACACCCTGTATTCACACCTCTGATTCCACTCCCTCTAGAGGAACACCTGAAGGATCCTGGGTTCTAGATCTTGATCCAGGCATTCAGTTCAGGTATTTGGCAGAGCACCACCCATGAGAACAAGAAACTAAAAGTCTAAAAGTCTGTCCCAGGAAACAGAGTGACCCAACCCTGATAGCCTTAATCAACTCAGATAGGACATAATAGTCAAACCTGAGAATAAAATACTAGAAGTTCCAAGGAGAATAGCTGCGACCAACACCCACTTGTAAAAAAAAAAAAAAAAAAAACCCTAACCAGCTGACCTTAAGGCAAACCCATGACTATTATGAGCAACCTTATGACTCTTAGTATGACCTTTAAAGTGACCAATCATGTATTGCCCCAGTTGCGATGGTGATTTTATGATCTTACCCGTTAAAAGAGATATGAGATTTTTAATCCCTGCTACTCCCTTGCTTCCGAGGCAGGGAGGCAGCCCATCTGTACAGACAAAATAAATCCTCTTTTTTTTGCATCAATGGGACTAGAGTCTAGGTTCTTGGGGCCCCCCCTTCCCGAGGATAATACCCTGACTCTGGGGTCTATCACACCTGACACAGTCTTGATGTTTTGGTGAGAAAACTGAATCTCTCAGGAGTGGATGCTGAACTGAGCAATAATGGGACCTTGGTACCTCCTGTCCTTGCTGGGGAGGATATTGGGAGATTTGGAGAAGAGAGTGACTAGATGGTATGGGGGGAAAGGGTCCTTGAACAGGGATATACATGGATAGAAAATGTTACTTTATTCATAATAAAAACTTAAAAGTAAAAAATTTCTTTATAGTTAAAAAAACAATTACCCAGCTAGTCCCTTCTAAATGTAAACACTAGTGACTTGCTTTCCTTGACTGCTTTAATTGAATGGAGAAGGAAGAGGATTTCTTTCTAAAATTTGTTAATAAGATCCATCTGTTATTTTCATTGTCTTTCATGAAGACTCTCTGACCTGTCACCTGAGCCACTATTAACACCAGACCACGAATGACCTTAGATCACATGTCAGCACTGTGAAGGAGGTAGGGAGGAGCAAGCAGTAGGGCTGTTTCTAAAGTCAGAAATTATGAGACAAACAGATATGCTGAGGCATAAGTGCAATCCAAATAATATTCACTCATTTTTTCTGTTTGTGTTTGTGTGCATGCATATGTATGTGTGTATCTATGTGTGTGATGGCTGGTTATATTCAAGATTTATCAGTTTCCTTCACCATGGGTTACATATTGATATAAAATCCAGCTTGTCAAGCTTGTGTGTTAAATGTTTTCCCTATTGAGCAATCATTGCTGATTTGGTTGTTAGCTTGTTTTTTAGATAAGTTCCATCAGTTTATCTACATCTCTCCAATTTAGTTACAGTGGCTACTCTCAAGATTTAGATATATGTCTGTATTCAGCACCTCAGTGATAAGGTTATAAGCATGTTCTACCATGCCAGAATTTTATATGTATTCTAGAGAGTATTCAGATCCTCAAGCTTGTGCAGCAAAGATTTTATTGACTTAACTATGTCTGTAGATTCTTATTTATCCTATTAGACACAGAGTCTCAGTATTTTACCTAGGCTAATCTTGAACTCTTCAATTTGAGAAGTCTTCTAGCCTTAATATCTCTCCCAACTGCAACTCTGAAGGCCGGCATCATGTCAAGCTTTTTATTTTACCTCTGTGGAAAGTTTAGTTGAAATGTATTCAAAATAAAAGATAATGAAGACTGAAAGAGAGACTGCTATATGAATACCAGCTATTCCCCAGTGTGTGTGTGCTTGTGTGTCCTAGTGTATACAGGTATATGTGTACATATAAGTGTGTATGTGAGTGTGTATTTGTGTATGTGTATTCATATATATATACATATATGTGCATACATACACATGTGAATGTGTGTTCATACATAGGTGAGTGAGAGTGTGTGTACATCGATAACAAATAGATGAAAGGATGGATGATAGAAAGATAGATAGATTGATTGATAGATGATAGACTCAGGTTTGCTCCTCCATGAAAAAGCAAAAAATTAAGGTCAGCTATTGTTGCTCAAGTACCATTCTCTTTGTTTATTTTTAATTTGTTTACATTTATTTTTCCTTTAAGACAGGCTTTCTCACTGGCCTGAAGATTGCCATTTAAAGAAATGTGGCTGAGAAGTGAGCCTCAGTACTTAACAATCTCCTTATATCCCCTGTTAGAATTGCAATTTCACACATGCCTCATGACTGACTTTATTATATGAATGTATGATCTCTACCTTGTATTCTCAGGATGTCCCAGCATGCACAGTACTGACTGAGCTATATACCTAGCTCTCAACCAATCTCCAAATTACCTTACTATCTCAGAGTTCCCTGTAAAAAATATTGTACAGTTCACTTTCTAGGTGTGTTGACTGAAACTTGAGACAAGTCACATTCCTGAAACTCAAAGTTAAATTATGGCAAATCCAGCTTTCCAAACCTGTTGTATTTAGTTTCTGGCTCAGACTTTCCTGTCTAGACCAGAGGCTTGACCTGCAGTCTGGAAGTCTAGCACAAACCCTCACAGTCACACAAAGACACACAGATGCTTACATTAATTTTATGCTGATGACCTAGGGCCCAGCTATATAACTTGCTGACTCCTTCATCTGAACTCAACCCATCTTGTTCATTCATACTTCTCAGCACCTTTTCTCAGAGCAGCATTTCAACTACTTCCCTCTATATTACCTGGAAGCTCTGGTGGTCCTATGGCATCTGTGTCTAGTGTCTCACTCTGCTCTGAGATTTTCTTGAATTTAATTATCCTGATAGCCCCACCCAAACTTCATGTCTGCTTTTAGTGAATCAGCTTTTCTTAAAACCATAGGTGGGACAAATATTTACAACATTCCCAGAATAATCTCACTACATAAACCCATCATCCTTCCTAGAAGAGAGGCACATGCTACTTGTATTCATTAACATAAGTGCTGGCAAACTATTACTAGTTATTCCTTAATAAAAAGACTAAAAATGTTCTTTTTTTTGTTAACTGAAAACAAGGCTTGGTGTGTTGGTTGCATCAGTATAATATTTGCCATAAAAGCATAATAACTGACCTGTGGATCCCCAGAACTCCATGAAGTAAAAGAAATAGCTAGGTGAGGTGATGTATACTTACATTTTCAGAAGAAGTAGCAGAGACAGGAGGATCCCTAAGCTTTCTGGTAGCAGCTTAGCCTACTTGTTGAGGTACAGAGCAGTTAGGTATGGTGTTAAAAAATAAAGTAATGGTATTAATAGGAGATGATACCTGAGGTTGTCATCTGTCCTCCACATGCTTAATCAAACAAACATCTATATTTGAATGTGCAGGTACTTGTACATACATCAAAAATATTGAAAAAGAAAAACAATCAAATTAAAAATGATGCTATATATTGGTTGATCCATGAAAATGTAGAAATCTGACCTTGATATCCATGAAGAATATTAAAACACAGTTTTGAATAGTCACTTACATGTTGTGTGTGACTAGTCTGTGTTAGGTTGCTGACAAAGAAATCACATGGCTCCCAGTTATCTTGCCTTTTGAAGAAGATTGTAAACTTCTAAAAGCCTCTTGATAGTAGAGCGCAAACTTGCCAGCCTGGAAAGTGCAACACCCAGGATCTTCTTTCAGCACTTTATTTGAGACCTTTACAATTGTTGTAAAAAAACCCCACTCAATGACTAAATACTCTCAGGGCATCCAATCCCAATAAGCCATGTGGGCACAGCTCATAGGTCCACATACACAACAGCAAACCACACCCCAGGCTCAAGCCAAATAAGGAGTTGTTTATCAAAAGAGAGCACTCACCCACGAGGGGTGGAGGCCGGAAATCAGCACCATCTTTAGGGTGCAGCAGCAGGCAGCTCTCTACACTTGACCTTCACAGAAAAGTTTGTAAATCTCTTCACTTAGTTTTATCTGTATAGAAACTCTACCATGTCTCAAAAGAACCTAAAAGGGCACTTTAGAGATAGATATTTGGCCCTCTATTTAGGGCTTCTTACTCTCTAGTTCAGGGGCAGGACATGAGTGCTATATTTATAACATGGTTCTTGTGCCAGGATTAATTTTAATGTTGAATCAACCCTTGGAAATCATTGTTCAAGATGCATTAATGAAAGCTTTTTCTGCGCAAAATTCCAACAAAATCAGTAACTGAGTCTCTAAACTGTAGTTTATTCAGAAAGCCAGCAATCTGACGAGACAAGGCATTAATATTCTACTGAAATGTCTTTATCTTTGGCCATCAGATTAGAAAGGGAGGGAAACAGGACTTTGTAACAGGCCAAAGCTCTGCCCTTCGGTAAGGTGGTCAGCCTTGTCTCTGAGTATTATGGGTCAGTATTTTTGTCTTTCTCACTTTCTTCTCTTCATTGCATAAGGAAACTTCATGAATACTAGAGTCACTATGCCTTGAGTTTCTTTGAATTCTAATATTTGAATGATGTCTTGATTATAGGTTGACTCAGTCTAATATATATTAGAAAATTTCCTTCTCACAATATGAAGAACAAATGTATCTTTTAATGTAGAACACAGAGTACTATCATTGTACGTCTATCCATGGTAAGCAGAGTTTCTTAAGATTGTGTGTGTGTGTGTGCATCATATATATGATGCACATATATATATATATGTCTGAGTGCACATGAGTATGCATGCATGTATATGTTTCTAGGATATACACTTGTTGGTATCAGTGCATACAAACATGTATGAAAGTCAGAGACTTGGGTCCTGGTTGGTAAGCATCTTCTGCCATATTTTTTAGATAGTCTTTTAGATGATTAGAAATTTACCAAGTAGGCTGGACTAGCCATGCTCTGAGCTTTGAGAGACCCATCCATTCTTATCTCTCATCTCTCTAGCATTGGAATTATGAGCATGCAACAATAAATCTAACTTATTAATTGGGTTCTTGGGGACAGCATTTGGGTCTTCAGCTTGTGAGATAACCACTTTGCCAATTAATGTGAATTGCCCAGTGAGTTATTATTAATTCTTTACTATAACTTGTCACTTCTGCAGTTTAGAAGATCAATCCTTGGTGTTTGTGTAAATCTTAAATCTGTGAACTCTTTAAACACTGATCTTCTAGTGAGTTTAGGGCAAGTATTTTTATTTTCTTTATTTTTTTAATCTCATTGAAAACAGGTACAGAAATTTCCATCATAATGCAGAGTAACATGCACTGTGGTGGTGTGGTGGGAAATAGACATCAGAAGAACCATAAGTTTCATATTCTACACTTTGGAGCATAGGCATGCTATTCTTCATGGTTTTCAGGTTCTTCTGAAAAATTAACATGGTATTACCAATCTTACATAAATTACTCTGAGATATATGTAGCTCAAATATATAAAGCATATTCTATATAGCACACCAGATAATCATGTACCTTGGATAAGATTATTGGGTAATATTGAATAAAGGATTCATCCCCACATATTAATGAGTAGATTAGAATGTGGGAAGTAGTTTTTCTGGATCATGTTGGCTGATTGTATTCTAAATACCCCTGGCAGGGACAAATGATCTATTATAACATCTGTGAAACACATCAATAACACCTAGCTAATCTCCTCTTGTAATTATGATGGATAGGACTCTAAATTACACAAGGATCTACAGTCTTACCTATTCTACTTAAAAAGAATAACCTTTGACAAAAGAAAAAAAAATAAACCAAATATAATAGCCATTTATACAAGACATCTTTTTTTTAACCTCTGACTATTTACTACTTTGTCCCCAATTAATGTGTAGATTGCCAACTCTGACTGTGTATACTTACTAGCTAGGCTATAATTCTGTCTCCATTGGAAGCAACAGTGTATAATTAGGAAAATTAGCTTTTTCTATTCATCTCCACTATATCATCTCCAGAAATGGAATAAAGAACTTCCTCTATATATTCCATGTGAGTATTACATGAGTGAATAGGTACACAATCATACCTATTATAGTGAGAGAAAACATTTATGTTAGCCTTAAACATTGTGAGAATTGTTTGAGTTGTTTAACACAAGACATAATTTATTCATCTTGTAAGCTATCTCATTTATAAAACAAATCACAAAGTTAAGCTGTTTGTGCTAAAATGATCTCTTACTTTACATAACACAGTAAGATTTGACCTGCTTCATTTGTTTATATTTAGATATTTGCTTTTATTTTTATTTTGAGGTGAGGCAAGGGTGGTCAGAAAAGAGTATCAGATTATCTGAACGTGGAGTTGCAGGTGGTTGTAAGCAACTCAATACAGGGCTTTTATCAATCCTCTGGAATAGCTGCCCCTGGACTAACCAGGTTTATATGAGTTTATTGTTGGTGTTTTTACAGACTATATGTAGCTATAGTATATATGTTTCTACTTGTATTACATTTTGTAAGAATAAATGATTTTAAAATGAGGTATGTCTGAAGGAAAGTGTGGTTGCTTTGGCTTTCACAGTGCATCATGTTTCCCTCCCTCTTCTTGCCACTGTTCTCTGCATCACCCCACTTTGACACACCTATTTTCCTTCTTTCTGAAACTTCCACATCATTGCAATGAAAGATAACACATTCCTGGGCAGAAGAATGCTGGGAATAAAAATGTCCTGATATCTCTTTGATTCTATTTAAAAAAAAAATTATCAATGTGTCGCTGTACATTGTATTCATTTGGAAGAGCAAGGAACAGAATGGAGATAGAGAGTATAGGCAAATGAAAAGGTGAAGAAAAAGATCACTCTAAGTTCTAAAAAGGAAAAATTATCAATTCATATCTGAATTATAACAGCTTGAGGGATTTTAAAAATTATGTCATGATAGTTTAGTTTATTCTGAAGGGAGCCACAAGACAGTGTGTATTCATACCTAGGGACATTGTCAGAAATCCAGCTTGCTATTATAGTCATCATTAGTATAGTTCATTGTAAACTACTCTCAATGCAGGAAAGAAGCAAGATCCAGGCTAGGAATATAGTGAGTTTGATCTCTAACACTCATGTAAAATGAGAAGTGTGGTGCTATTTGTTTGCAATCTCAGTGCTGAGAAAACAGAGAAAAAGGATATCTGAGGGCCATTGGTCAGCCTACATAGCCTACTCAGTGACCTCCAGATAAAATGAGAGACCCTCTCTCATAATCCGTAAGGAAGACTCATGACATCAATCTCTGTCCTTTATACACAGACAGATGAGCACACACGTGTAAACACACACACACACACACACACACACACATACACACACACACACACAAACATAAAAGTGAAGAACAACCCTACCTATAAAAGACATAAACTATGTTTTCTTATTTTACTCAGACATTCTATTTACTTGATAGAGAAGTTGTTCACAATACTTTCTTCTTTCTAAACTATGAAATTCATACATGTGGTCCAGTTTTTCTGTCTACCAAGGTTCTCTGGCTATAATCTTTAAATTGCATACTTCCAGCCTTGTCTAGAGGACCTCCCAACATCCTCCTACAATAAAATGCTTTGATAGTCTCCATCTCAAATGGCCTATTGTACTGTTGGCATGAGCAGTTTGTTTATAAGATGACTCAAAGAAACATACTTGTACATGATCTTTAGAATGCTGTGTGAAGCTGCTTTTCTTCAGTTCTGTGAGGCAGGAGCCTGGCCAAATGAGTTCCTGTTGTGTCACTCACCATTCCACAGGTTGTTTTTACATTCCTGCCTTTCTTCTCTTCCTTGCACGTACCTCAATGTTACTCTCATTCAGACATCATTTCCCCTGGGAATCCTGCTTCAAAGTCTTCCCTGTGTGCTTCCATGTTACAGAATGTGAACCTCTCTCTGTCCTACACTCCCACTGACACATAAAGATCTAATGGTGTGGTGATGCCTCATTTCAAGACATAACTGTTAATTTGTTTCATTTCACTCTTAATCTCTGTACCCAAGATTAAATGTCATAGTGTGGCAAATGTGTCATATGGATGGCAAATAATACACAAATGATATGCTTAAGTGAAGTAATAAGACTATTTTACCTCTTTTTTTTTTTTTTTTTTTTTTTTTTGCTTGTGTGGTTAAGTGAGGGACCTAAACAAGATTAGTCTGAAAATCATATTCTTCTTTAGCTGAAAATAATGATAAAGAAAAAAAGTCTTTTATAGGGTGAATAAACTACTTTGAAAGGTGAACAATGCATAATATTTATGATTCACATTAAAAGTAGGTTAAGCATTTACCTAAAATTCTATTATGAGAAATTCAGAATTTATCTCCATTCTGTGTGAATATTATCCACTAAGATCTTACTTCTTTTAGCTGATTAAAAGAAACTGATATATACTTTCTTATACTAGATATTCTCCACCAGTAAGGAGCTTCTGTGTGAACCTCAAAAGTACCAAATGCACATGCAAAAATGATTATATTACCATTCATTCTGCGTTGAAATTGTAAAAGGATAAATTGGAAGTTGTGTGAATAAGGAGCTCCATTTCAGTAATGATAGATTAATAGGATTCCATATGTCTCTGTATTTAGAACATAAATATTGTTCCAAATATATTCATTTCCATCTTTGTAAGAAGATAACATTAAAAACAAAATGAAGATTTTTGTAGCTAGCATGTAGAAGTGCTGTATCATAACTTCTTGATTATGCCAATACCCAAGTTATCTGAGACTCTACAAGACACTTTTTTAATATTTAACAACAACTGTTTGTCTAAAACTTTTGTTTTAAAAATATTCAAAGTTCCTATTCTTCTGCATTTAATCTCTTGATCCAGTGAGACCTCCTACTTCTTTCCACAGGTTCTAAACCATAAGTGATGCAACAAGAAAGATTGTGTCAGTAAAATAACCAATACCCAGATAAGTGTCATGTTTTCTATCATCAGGAACCCCTAGCTCAATATATTCATATATTAGTATAGTCCTCAACCCTTATCAAGCAAAGTCATTACAAAAGATGGAAACCATTGCAAAAAAAAATCACAATCAAAATGAGGGGTATTGGAACCCAGTCATAATGAATATGACCATAAAATAACTCCCACATCTATGGTTCAAAGATCAACATTGCAAAAAAGGCTGCAAAAATAGTTAAGAGTCAGAGGTTTTGAGAGTTTGCTGTGAAACTGTGTCTCCTAGTAATGCCAGAACCACACTCATAAATTCTCAGCAACATGACTAGATAATCATGAACTAAATAAGGAAAACAGCAAAGTGAGTGGAGGGAAACACAGGAGGACTGAACCCTACACACTCAAAGATCTAAAATCAACTCAGAAATGTGCAGAATGAGAGAAATGGTCTTCACTAAGGTTGATCACAATAATTGGTTGTCCAACAGCAAATTGTCAGCCATAAAAAACATACAAATAACATTATACAGACTGAACAGGTTATATTTAGGAATATATTTCTATGTATGTGTGTCTGTGTGTCTGTGTATTCATGTGACAAATATTAATGAAAAAAGAGGTCAGGAAAAACAGTCTAAGGAGTTAGGTAATAAAAGGAAGACATAGTGTAACTGTAATAAACCATTTAGCTTACTATCTGAATGACATAGTTCTATCAAAATATAAATGATAAGTTTCTGAAAAAAACATGACTTATCACTTTGTCTTATCTCTGTGGATGCTACTACTGACTGTTCATACCCTACCACAGAAGAACTGGGTCTTAGACAGAAAAAGTGATTTAGAATAATTGTTGCTTAATCTTTCTGCAGACTACAGTAACTGCTTTAAAATATTACATTTGTTAATATATATTCACATATCCAAGTGTGAGAGTGTATAATGGGATTGTGAGTTACACTGTAAATTATTGTCCTACCTATGACTTTAATAAAAAGCTTTTTGTCCAGAGGCAGACAGGAAGTATGGGTGAGGCCTACCAGACTAAGTAAACTCTGGGAATATCTCAGAACTGACCCAGATGCTATTGAGTCGCTAGAGCTGCCAGGAGATCAGAGGAAATGCTCCTGAGAAAAGGTACTAATCTGTTTGGCTGAACAGGATAAGAAAGATGAGTTAGTTTAAGACTAAAGAGCTGCAAAATTATATTCCTGGGCCCTAGGCTGATCAGCTTAAAAATAATACAAGTGTCTGTGTGATAATTTGGGCCAAAGCAGCAGTGGGGATTTAAGTGGAACTGCTGGACTGCTGGACTGCTGGACTGCTGGATTGTCAGTCAAACGTCTGGTCTAGACTTGAAATTGTGGGCCAGAAACCTCTTACAACAAGAGTGTGTACATGGGCGTCTGAGCCTTTGTTCCTGGATAGTGTGTGTGTTTGGGAGTGTATTGCCTCCACACAATTTATGATGGCTGATCCTCTCCTTCCTGGAATTTGAACTCAGGTCTTCAGGCTTCAGGTCTCAGCTCATCCTGTTGATTCTATCTATAGCTGCCTTGTAGCAGTGTTCTTGTCATTTAGAAGTACATTGCCATTCTGATTCCTTCTTAACTTAATATTATAGGTACAGTCATCATTGCTGTGATAGTTATCTGTAAAGAAACAACTTAGTAAAGAAAGTTTATTCCAGCTTTTGACTCAATGCATGTAGCTCACCATGGCAGAAAGCATGGCTATGGCATCAGCTCATGGTTGTAGCAGGAAAAGTTGCTTGTAGAAGACCAGGAAGCAAAGACTTTTATTCATGCTGGAAACCTAGCCTGAGGAGAGGAAACCCACATTCAGCTTCCCCTTTGTTAGTGTGCTTTAAATTCACCTTCACATACATCTCCTCAAATGTGTGTTTCACTGATGCCCTATTCATTCTTCAATTTCATTAAGATGACAATCAAAACCTGTTAACAGGTGTGGATTTTAAATATTCTTAAGTTAGTTGGTAGTTTCTAATACTGCACTTAAGGTGGAAGGTGAAATTTCCTTACATGTCAAACTTTTATTCTCCATTTTCTTTATCATATGGCATTATAATAAGATCACAGTTAATATTTATTTCCATAATGGTGATTAAATTTATTATAAGCACAAGTCTTCTTATTATTCTTTGACAATTAGCATTTATATACCCACTGGGCCTTTAAGATGCAGTATTCTTTACTTATCACAAAACATTTTTAGGTAGAGACTGCTTTCCCATCTGAAAATGAAAAAGAAACTTTTCCAATTTGAAAATGAGAACTGAGACCAATAATAACAATTTTTAAAAGTAAGCCAGGTGGTGGTGGCAAACATCATTATTCCTAGCATTCTGGAGGCAGAGCCACACAGATCTCTGTGAGTTCCAGACAGCCAAGTCAACACAAAAAAATTCTGTATCAAAAAACAAACAAACAAAATGGTTAAGGAATATATATGTAAACTGTAGTAGATCTATCATTTGAAGCATGTTTTTTGATTGTAAAAATTATATGTTTTTATGTTATATAATCTAGGAAACATTAAAAAAATAATGATTTACCCATTTTACATTCTCCAGACACTTTCTCATTTCGTGAAGCAAGAAAAACAGCCAAGGAAACCTGGTTTCTTAAAGAAAATCTAGAAAGGATAGAAAAAAAGAGAAACATGTAGTTGCTAGAATGATAGATAATAGAATGACAGATTAGTGGACTTATAGATGTATAAAAGATTATAGATACTATAACAAAAATAATTTCAAAAGAGGCATTTCTATGAATTCTTGGATTTACCTAATTTAAACTGAGTTCTGAAGTGGGATTATGTTATTAGATTGTAAATATTTTCCCACCTAATAGACAAGAATCCTGGGTTATTATAAGAGTGTAAGAGCTAGCAAGTTCTATGCCTGATCTCCAGATCTATCAGTAGGTACAGTGTAATTGTTATAAGTGTCCTTTGGTCTGCCAGTCAGAGGGTCTGGACCACAGACCTGAAAGTACTGGTCAGAAACTTATACTACTACAGCATTCATATTTACTACTTCCTAAATACAATGGTTTTGTATAAGTTTTTGTAATTAATATATTTAGTCACTATTAAACATAATAAAAGTCTTTGTGACCTTATAAAAAAATTTAAGGATCAAATTTAGATAGTTTCTTTTAAAAGAAGAAGTTTCCAAGGCATTTATTACTTGCTTTGCAAGTGGAGACATGAAAAACAAATAAGTAAAAATAAAAATAAAAATAAAACGAAAACATATATAACAGAAAATCAATATTAGACGATGAATTTTAAAGTTCAGTATCTCAAATGAATTACAAATAGCCTGTTAGATTCCAGGAGCCAGGCCATCATGAAAGCAGGAGGGGCCTGGTCATGTTTCCAGTCTTATCCTGGTGCCCATTGTTTAGAAAAGAGATGGAGACAAGGGAAGTGCCAGAAGCTCTGAAGCCTGCTAGGCTACCTAAGTGCATGACACACAGCAGACCAGTGTTAAAGAAGATGGATACACAGAGAGAGAGACAGAGACAGAGGGAGAGAGAGGAAGAGAGAAAGAGAGAGAACACCATTTCCTGGTCAATTTTATACAATTTTGCTTTGATTTTGCTTTGCATCTGGTTAAAAGTTAGTCCTTGGACCAACACACATGTGCACAAACATTTCCTCTGTAACCACTTTGTCCCTGAAATACAATGAGTAAAGTGTAGATATTTCTACATTCACTTGTAAAATAGTTTAGGCATAAAAAAAACTGGAAAAGTAATTCAGTCCCCAGGGGAAATAAAGAACTAATGGAAATTGGAATAGATGTTGTTACTAAAATTATCTTTTTTATTTTGTAGTGTTGTTATTAAAATCATTTTTTAAATTTTTGTTGTTAGTAGTAGTGTTTTTTATTTGTGTGATTTTGTATGTGTGTGTATCTGTGTTTGTGTGATGTGGTGTTATTATTGGCATGACCAAGGCTCACAAGGTCACCTGCTGAGATTTTTCAAGTTCTTTTTCCTGGAATAAGAAATTAGATCAAGAGCACATAGAAAGCAATAGAAAAGGAGCTTGTTATTAAGAAAGAACCAGGTGAGTGGGCCCAAAGCCTGGAAAAGAATGCTGGTAAGTTCATGATGAGAGAGCCTGCTATACAGAGGACTAGAACTTTAATATTACAGAAATGTGGCCTTGTCATTCATTGGTATAGCATGTGATTTTTGGCTGTATTCTGTGGAGAGGCTGCCCTGGTGAAGATGAGTTTTGTTTTACAAAGCTCCCCATTTTCCCTTACACACTGGGATCAAATCCCCAGGAGGCCATATGCTATGAAATGCTATACCACTGAGTCACACTACTATTTCTTGCTGCTTATTCATTCATAACAAAAAGTCATTTTAAAAAAAGATGATTTATTAGCAGTCCTTGCTACATTATGAAATGAAGCACTGATGATGGGTGACGGCTGCATTTTGTAGAGATCCTTACACTTTGTAAAGCTCCATGTCAAGCTATCTTTTAGTTGATAAATTATCCTGGTTCACATATGTATTTCTCAAGCTGCATTAATGATCTACTTATTGTTAAATAAAAACATTTTTGTAAAAGCAAAATCATAAGCAAATCTTTGCATGTGTTACTTGCCTATATTTTTATTGTTGGAAAATTTTATAAATACATGTAATTCCCTTTGATCAAACCCATCCACATTCACTTACCTTCAGTACCTTCTGTCTCCATCCCACACCACTTTTTCTTCTCATGTTTATAGATTCTTCTGTTTTAATGCTCACAGAAGTACACTCAGTGCTGCCTGTACATGCATGGATGGAAGACTGTCTACTCCAGCTTAGGTTGCCTCTCCTGAAGATAACAGATTCTTCTACTTGTAGCAGTCAATAATTGCCAAAATTCCTCAGCTAGAGCTGAGTGATCTTGCACATGTAGTACTAGCATCTGTGAGTTCACTGTCATGCTCAGCATTGTTTATCGAGTGACATCCACTACCTCTGGTTCTTACAATCTTTCTATCCAATTTTTCATAGTGATCCTTCAGCCTAGAGAGAAAGAAGATGAAATTATAGATGCATATGACTTACCAAAAGTTAAAGTAAGATAAGTAAATCTTAGCAGTTTTGATTAGAGATTTATAACATGTAATCTATTATACTTACTTCTCATTTGTATCTTAGATGGCCCAAAGTACCATCGGGACATCATTCCACATCTAAGTTTAATTTCTGTTGCTTTCTTCTATCTTATTTATCAACAAGATCTGTGAGTTTCCTTGCTATTTGGGATTATCTTTGTGGAGTTATCAACTTCACATGAAAGGCAAATGACAGCTTCTATATATAGTGTGTGTAGAGTAGTTGGAACCTAGTAAACTAGAATATCATAATTTGAGACTCATACTACCACCTTTGGTGCTATTACTTGATAGTTCCAAATATGCCTGACTTATTCACTGGCTTGCGTCATTTCATTTCATTTCCTACTCTCTACATCAGAGTGTTTATTCCCTTAATGTGGGAAGATTTTCTTCTATACTAGTTTCCTTTTGTTTGTTGTCAGAAAATATCTGGCAAAAGCAATTTAAAGATGAAGAATTTACTTTGGCTTATAGTTTGAGTGTATCGTCCATTGTGGTAGATTATGGCAATGAGAATATGAGGCAACCATGTACATGGCATCTACAGTCAAAAACTGATGGTTCTCAGCTCATCTTCTTTCTTCTTTTAATCGAGGTCTCCAGCTCATGTGGTGGTGTGACCAACATTCAGAAAGCATTTTTCCAACTTTAATTACCCAAATGTGAAAACTCTTTTATGGACATTCCCAGAAAGTTTTCTTTGGCGATTCTAGATTCTGTCTGGTTCATAGTTTATATTAAATATTGCATTACTTGACTAACTCTTCAAAATACTGGACCTCTAGACCAATAGCTCACTTTCATGGAGCCTAGTTTTAGTGGCCCATTATCACTGCCTGGCAGAACTGTCTCTCCCCCTTAGATGTTTTACATCAAGAAGATAGTATAACCTACTGGAATCCTAAGTTCTCAAAATTAATTACCTCTGCTTCCCATAGCATTGCTTCCAGTCATTACTTTCCATTTTATTAGTGAGCCCAGTAGTCATCACCCAGCCGGGTAAATTAGAATGTCTATGGCTCCCTGAATCCTGGACTTGTATACATACTCACAATATCAACTTGTTCCCTACTGAAGCCTGCCTCAGCTTCACAGTATGCAATGAGGACATTTATACTGGCATATAATTGTGTCATTTATAAAGGCAAAATAACCTATTCTAGAGCAAAATTTCAAATAGAAATGTTAACTAGTAGATTCATAATAACATTTCCCATGTCGTATTTATAAATCTATTTATTTGTAGGCACTCTGAGGAACATCTAAAAACATAGACTATCATTTTAGCCCATTCAAAGTAAACTCACTTAGAAACTATTGATTTAGTATTGCTCATGTAACTTAGCACTACTATTCTTAAAATTTTAGTTTTCATGCATGTGTGAAACTTAAATGGGAACTTGGTGTTGTGAATGGGGAAATGATTCCATTAGTAAAGTATTTGCTGCACAAGCATGAGGAGTTGAGTTCACAAATCAACACAATGCAAGACTCCATCAAGATGCATGCCTGTAACCCCGGTGCTGGGGGCTGGTGTAGAAGAAAGGGTGATCCCTGGACTGTGCTAAGCACTAAATGGACTGCTGAGCTAGAGACTCAGGGAAAGACCTTGTCTCGAAAGCAATGTGGGAGAGATGGACAAAGATACCCAATATCAAACTCTGGATTCCATACATATAATACCTGCATGTATATGTGCAAACAGTTACACATACCTCCTCCCCCAATACAGAAAAAAGAGAACTTCTTAGCCTTAGAGACACTATAATAATATATAATTAATATTAAATGTAACAGTGCCTATTGATTGTTGAAGTGAAAGAAAATTTTAAAGACTTTTTTTTCTTATTTGTATGTAAGTAGGTCAATAATAAAACTAGTAGTACAAAGCTGGAAATATGAACTGAGGGTGATGTAGATGTTTGGAAAGTAAAACAACTTATATGACAAAGATTGCCATAAAACTCACAGCTTGGAAAGTCTTCAAGGACCTCTGCAGAGAAAATTGTTTGGTGATTAATTTGGCTAATTTTTTCAGGTGTTATATTCTGGCAAATGTCCCTTTAGCCTGTCAATGACTCACTCCTATTTTATCAAAACAAGACTTGAAAGTGAGGGCTAAGAGGAACCTTTGAAGGTGTAAGGCAATATACACATGTTAACCGGAATTTTACCATGCATAAGAGCTAAATATTCAGCATGAAATTCACATCAGCTAAGACATAATTTGCTTGCACTAATTTGACCCAAATAAATTCCTCAGTATGAATATTAGTAACATGGTACCAAGTACAGGTATAAAATTAATTTCATGAATTTATAAAGGGAATATTGAGAAACAATGAATATTCAGTAACTCCACTAGGGTAATGTAAGCCACTGAATCTATCTGTGAACTCATACGAAAGCTGCAAAGTAGAATATTTTAGTGAAGCATGAAAGCAAGCTTGCTAACTGGACACTTCTACCTCTTCATTTGCTTTCCTAGTTAATTTAGCAATATTTATACATTTATTTTATAGATGGCACCAAGTTATTAGCCATATGCTACAAAAGCACATTCTTCTATGTGCCAGGACAGCAAGTATGAAAAGATTGAATTCCTCTCTTTATACCCTTTTGTTTCTCGTACTCACTATTTCTCAAATCCCAGATGCATCATGCTGATGGCATTCTCCATATATTTGCCTGCTTTGTACATTCATTACTTTTACAGCTATGCTAAAATACCTGATAAAAACCACTTAAGGAAGAGACATTTATTTTGGTTCAGTATTTGAGGGTTGTATTAGTCAGGGTTCTTTATTAAGAACAGAATTAAGAGTGGGAGGGAGAAGAGAAAGAGACAGAGACAGACAGAGAGACAGAAAGAACGTATGTATGCATGCATGTATGTATGTGTGTATGTGTGTATATGTGTGTATGTGTGTGTGTGTGTGTGTGTGTGTGTGTGTGTGTGTGTGTATGTGTGTGTGAATGGTTTATTAGATAATTTACAGGCTGTGGTCCAGGTAGTCCACAATAGCTGCTTTATATTTGAAAAAAAATCTGGAAATTGTTCAATTCACAAGTAAGCTGGATATCTTAGATGGCCCTTGGTTTATGTTAAAATCCCAAGGAAACACATTCTAACAGCAGTAAAGGAATGTCTTGACAGCAGTGTACATAATATTTCCAGAAATTATAGAACAAAAAAGACAATTGAAAAGCTTTTTCCTCCATGTATTTTTTTTTTAATGTAGGTTGATGTCAACAAATGAGGCCTAGATTTAAGGTAAATCTTCCTTAAGTAATCCAATCAAGAGAATCCTTTATAGGTGTGTTCAGATTTTTAGGTTTCAGTCAATACAGATATAGTCCTGTTCACACAGAAGATTAGCTATTATAAGGTACAATCTATCATGGTAGGAACAGTGCAGTAGCAGGAAATTGAGATGCTTGGTCTAATTATATTTGCAGCTGGTTTTCTAGATATCTATCTGCCTACGATTATACACACACAGAGACACATTTTCTTGAGGATTCTAATCCACAGACTGTTGCTACTCATGTTTAGGGTCAATGTTTATACCTCAATTAACCTCTTGAAACTTCCTCACAAACGTACCCAGATTACTCCTAGAGATATCATTGTGTCAAGTAGGCAATTTGTGTAAAGCATCACACTTTGTAGTGCTTAGCAGTCTTCCTTCCCTAGTTGATCATATACCAAATCATCCTTTTCATACAAGTCCAAGGAAATATATCCTTAGTGTTGTGAGAATTTTATGTGTACTGGCCAATGATCCTGGGTGTGTCTGTAAGATTTATCTGGTAATACTAGTATTCATTTTCATGAGCTGAGTAAACAGACTGGGCTTCTTTATTGAACAGCTCATCGCTCATCTACATCACTAGAGGCTCTAGTAGAATTGAAATGGCAGAGTAAAAGGTAAGCTCCGTACATCGCTTCTTTAAATTGAGGCAAAGACATTTGATGTTATATCTAAGAGTGTGCCTGTGGCTTCACATTTATCTAAATTAAATCTGCCTAACACTATGTGAACCTTATTTGACTTTCTTTCTTTCTTTCTCTCTCTCTTTCTTTCTTTCTTTTTAGCTTTTCCTTATTAAACAAGTCAGTGTCTGCCTCTTAGCACTCATGCATATTTCTCAGAAGTAGAACATTGGCATAAAGATTTACAGAGTGAATGCATCATAATTAACTTGGAAAGGAGAGATGTTTTTGTATCACAGATAAGAAAGTAGAGGCAGTATTTGGTATAAAAGCAATGCTAAGAAACAAATTGAAAGACTATAGTGAGGCACAAAGAAAACATGCTTGATCTAGAGCAGGAAGTAAGTTATCAGTGTTTCTTTGTGGCCAACCTCTGAAAGAAGAAAATATGCTCATAGTTCATTGAAAGCCTTTTACCAAACATGAAACCTTTTCTGTGTGCATTGAATGGACATTAATGGAAGATGAAAATCTTTTGGTTGTGCACATGTTGGGTGATATGAGAAAGTATGATGTTTACTTATGCCTTCCACACAAATAAATACTGAGTTCATTCATTACTTTTCATACTCTACAAGTGTCATTGTAATGACATATCAAAGGGACCCCCCTACAGGACCGACACAGAGACCAAATCACCACAGAGACAGGGGTGTGTAAATGCTAAGAGCCTTTATTCAAGCTTTCACTTGGCTTCACTGTCTATCTGATATAACAGTGAAAGCAATGAGTGCCCAGTTCAGGTGGGTAGGCTTTTTTTTTATCATCATAGTAGCAGTCAGGATGATGGGATTTTCATGGTTCAAGACACTGATCAGCTGACATTTGTCTAGGAGTATCTTAGCATATTTGAAAGGAATAAGTAGGTGCTGGACTCAAAAAATATCTAACAATTGGAATGTTTGGAAAATCAGATACATGCACTTAGATGCTGGCCACTCCCTGGGTAGTATCCTCTTATGGGGTTTTTTTGGAATTACCAGGATCTGCCAGGAAGAAGCTCAGGCCTATTATCTGGATGGTTTTTATTAAGCCTTTCATAGCAACTGAATAGCTAAGCTATTCTGGGACTCACATTGTTGTATAGTCAAGTGCTTCTGGGCCCCTCATTGGTGTGTTGTCAAGCTGTTCTGAGTTCCACACACATAAACAAGATCTATTCTAAACTATGGAGAGATGGGAGTTGGAGATACGGTTCAGTGGGTACAGGCACTTGCTACTAACCTTGATGGATAGAAGGAAAGAATCAACTATCTTAAGTTGTTCTCAAAGCTCCACACATATACTGTATCATGAATGCCCCATATAAATAAATAATAGTGCAAAGAATAATATAAATCAATCATTCTTTTTTATTTTGTGGGAGATTCAATTCTTTGTAAGCAGCTTGTCTTTCTCTTCCCAATTGTCAGAGTATGGCAACATGCAGCTAGCTCCTAGAGACTTACATGAGTCTTCTGTTCTTGCCCTGAAGCTGTTCTGATAAGGCTGTTTAAGAAGTAAATTGTTCATCAATTCTAAGAGCAAATAGTTGCCCAGTGTTTGAAGTGGTGCCTCTGAGCATTAGCCTTGCTGAGTAAGTGTTCACATCTGTAATCCAAATGAGCATAACTGCAAGGGAGTTTTATGAGCTGTGAAACTCTTCTCATAAAAAGCCTCCACAGTAACAGCAGCAGCAACTTGTCCAAGAGTTCAAGACTTAATGTGCTTTGTGGAACCTCCTAGGTGCATAAAAGTCAAAAAGAGTTGTAAACATTGACTTTTAGTTCATAAAAATTGGCAACTGGGATCGTATAACAATTGACAAGGGGAAAATATAAAGAAAAATAAGAATGAAAAAATAAAAAATAGCCTTAAAATTTAACAATGTCTCCCTTGATTGTTTTGATTTAGATTTTTCTCCTGGTTTTGTTTTGCTTTTAATTTAGAAGAACTCAAGTTATTATTATATTTTTAATTTTTATGCATTCTAAACAATTTCAATCAGATCTAGAATAATCTATCCATATGTATGTAATATATATATATATAATACAGTTGGACATTAAATTTGAACTGATGATGGTATTCAATAAGTATAGTGCTAATGCAATAAATGTAATACTATGGAATAGGATAAAATATTCTGGATTTTTATATTAAGTACAGATTGGAAAACTTAATGAAAGCTCACCAAAACAATATAATGGCTCCTGGCTCTCATAAAATCATGTAAATGACTGCACCATAGTTAAAATGATTATAACTAAGGTTATTGATTTCAAAGAAGGAAACTGAGGTACAAACAGTATTAATCATATTTGGTCACAGTAGAGACAAAGCCAGAGACATTATTGTTAATCTGGAGATTCATGAGAGAAAAATTAGTCATACAATTTGAGCCAAGTTTGAAGCAAGCTTTAACTAAATATGGGCCAGGAAGATAAACTCTAGTCAGGTTGATCTCTGGTTGTCCAGGAAATGACCATGAGTCACATTCTGCAGACTTAAAAAAACAAAACCTACATTTTAGTACATTTACCTTTAGGTTCAACCAGGGTCTTAAATACATCGTAACTTACTTTCTGTTCACATACTGTTATGTTATCATATGATATTGCATTTAGCCTGTGTTGCTGGTGGAGAAAAGCATGGCTTGGCATAATGACCAAGCTGTCACATGGGCTCATCACTTAAAACTTACAAGGGTGAGGAAGAACATTACCATTACCCCCAAAGGACTGAAAGTCCTAGAGAGGGTCCAGAGATCCAAAAAGCCAAGACTTCAATTATGGCCAGAAATGGATGTGGATAGTAATGGAATCCCTGAGATGGCGGTTGCTTACTGTTTTGAAGGTTTTTCAGGGAATCATAACAAGCAGCATGACAAGAATCCCTGCTGATCATAGAACTAATGTTATGTTATAAAAATAATACAGCAGTTACCCCATGTGGGCTCTGTGGAAGGTAGCATTCCATCAGGAGACACTTAGACTGGATCTATACAGAACAAACTTATTATGAAACAAGAAAGAAGAGATCGATGGAGAGAAAGAGAGTAAGGAGAGGGAAGAAGAAGTTACGGGGTGCTTTCTTTAGCAGAATGGGGGAAAGCAAGGGTAAGAGAGAGAGTTGGCAGTGTGAATCCTTAAATGGAGATTGATGTCAGAACTCAGGCCAGGCCAATTGTTATGGGCCAGGTATGGCTTCAGGGGCTAAGACAGAATCCTAAAACGTATCTCCTGTCCACATGTGATCAAGCACATCTAATGTGGATAGGCCAAACAAACACAGGACACATAGGAACTTTTTAACTGTACTAATTGCAAACAGAATATTTAACCTGCAAGGTATAGTTTTCTTGTATTTGTCTTAAAATTATCCTTTAAGGTTTCATCTTTTAGCAATTCCTGGCATGCATATATATTAACTGTTTAGGAAGCCAACCTACAGAAAGAGAATTCGTTGCTTCCAGCACACATTGCTCTTGATGATGGTGAATATATTTGGTTTTAGCAAATGTTACTGCCACTACCTGCTTCTGGAGATGGCTCAATGGATAAATTGCTTTCCTCACACTGTAAACAAAAACTAAGTTTATATCCATAAAATTCAAGAAGATATGTGTGTGTGTGTGTGTGTGTGTGTGTGTGTGTGTGTGTGAAATCAGCAGTGTACCTTGGTTGAGATCAGAGTTCAAGACTGAAGAATATGGAAAACTTTGCAGGCCAGCTAGCCCAGATTATATAATCAAAACAAAAAAGTAAATGTGTTAAACAAGCCTGAAGAAAACAACTGACACACAGATTTTCTTTCTGACACCAACATATATGTATACCGTGGCAACCAAGCCACTTATAACTGAACATGCATACAGTGCAGGTAGCAAAGGTAGGAGACAGTTTCTTATTCCTAAATCTGGAGGCATTTAAACAATAAGAACTATTTTCTGTCTAGCTATTCCAGCTCTTTCTGGAGCTGCACAATATACATGGAAGTGTGAAAACAATTGTACACCAGGACTCCTATTCTAATGTATGCGCAAGAAGTGTTAGTGTCAAACAAGAATTTACTGAGTCATCTTTAAAGTAAAAAGAATAGCTAAATCATAACAGAGAAGCTGAGAACCTGGGAAATATTGGGTCCTTGAGTCTGGGTGCCTCCACAATAGGAATAATCCCGTAATGGCTGTGTCTCACTGGGTTGTGGGAGGGAAGGCATGGTAAGAATGACAACCTGTTATTCAATCAACAAAGATGTATATTTTTGCAAATTTGCCCTAGAAGCATGGAAGTTTTCTGTGTAGCTGCTGACCCCATCTGCTGTGGGGATGGCGGGGGGGGGGGGAACGACGGGGTGTGGGGGGGACACGACTTTGTCCTGCTGTAAACAAAGGAGGCAACAGCTAAAACAAAAGCAGGGCATCTGTCCTTTGAAAGAGGTGGTTAAAGAGAGCAAAGTGGCAGGGGACATTCCTTATGCAATTCTCTTTGTATGTGAATAAAACATCGTTGTATGCAATTGAGATGGGCCTTCACACATAAAAGACAACCAGAACACTTCTTTCTGTACGGCTCCCTACAGAGGCCATTCTAGTCTGTTCCAAGTAGATATTGAAGTTGACTATAGCACCTATAGTACCTATCTACAAACCTCTTGAGTATTTAATACACTTTTCCCATTGCACAAGCCTGCCAGAAGGTTTTCTACTCACTGGAGATTCTACACAGTGCTCAGCAAAGTTCACATTCATTTGCCAATAAGACTTCCACCTGTATACCCACAAATTCAAATAGTAAAAGAAGAATTTTAGTGATTTTTTTAGGAAAATTGGCTTTGAGTAAACTTGTGCTTCATTCCAAAATATGGTGAATAAAATCTTATATCATGTGTTTGTCACACTTCTTATTTTCTACAGTTGGAGAAGTCTCTATATCAGAATGAAAAAGAACAGAAGAAATATTTCCTAGTGACAATAGAAACATTCATTGAGAATTTTGTGGCTTTACAACTGCTTAGATGTTACACCTTTTGTAAACGTTCTTCTTGTTTAAGAGTTTGACATGATTTTTGTTTTGCCAGATGTTTCCTTTGGTTTTTATTCTAATCCTGTCATAGCTTGATTTAACTAAAATCAGTTGCAATGTGTGACTGGCAGTCAAATTGAAATCTGTGGCAATGGGGCTATAGATGAAAACCATTGTCATCCCTAGGTGCAAAATTCTTGGAATCTGACTTTAATAGTTACTCCCTTGAGGTCTTGCCCTGTGGGTAGAAACACTGGTTATAATACAATTGACAAAACTAGAGTGAAATAATACATAAACTTACATAATCCAAAAGAGCTGAAAGATTATTGTCTAGGTGAAATTTTCTCAACCTCTGGGTATTGATACTTTGAAGATCAAACAACACTTTCAGGGTCTGCCTTACTCCATTGGAAAGCACAAATATTTATACTAACATTTATAACAGTAGTAAAGTTACAGTTATAAATTAGCAATGAAAATAATTTTATGGTTAGGGTCACCACAACATGAGAAGCTGTTGCAGCATTAGGAAGGCTGAGACCCACTGGACTCTAGATGGAGGGTCAGTGTACACTAGGGCATATTTTTAAGTGTTCTAAGTGGAACACTAAAGAAATTTTCAGTTTTGAGACAAGCCTGAGGCCTGCATAGGAACAAAGATCAAACAAGAGAGATAGCTTAGAGACTGATGACAGGTAATTATTTATGGAATATCTCAGGATTGGAGATAGCCTGCAAAGAACAATACTTAACCCAAGAGGTAGCCAAAGAAAGGGCTTGACAAACAGCTGACTCAAATAATAGAGAAAGTCTAAAATTCTTCTCAAAAGATGAGCTAATCAGAATTGTATCTGTACAAATAGACCCTAATTGATAAATAGCTCTGTGATTCTTGTCCTTAAAAACTCAGCTCTCAAAGTGGAAACAGATCCTCTGGCCACTGTCACACCTGTGTGCTTGGAGGTTCTTGTTGCATGACTCATAACTTTTCAATAAATCCTCATTTTGCATTTTGGAGAGTTTGCATCTCTGGTGATCTTCTTTGGTGAGGTCTCATGACCAGGACACAACATTTGGGGACTCGTCCGAGATCCCCAGAGATTCCCCAAGACTCTGAACCCCTAAGTTTATGCTCACAACTCCTGTTGTCTTGTCTCTTTTCTCTGTTTTTCTTTTACAATCTAAAATGGTAAATTGTTAGCACCATTTGTCTCTGATTATATGAAGTTTCACACCTGTAAACCATAACCAAAAAGAATGAGAGACATCCCTACTCCTGAGCACATGTTTCAATTTTAAAATCCTGTTGTTAAGGGCCTGAGAAGGTCTTTTTGTAAACTTTAGAGACTTGAAACGGTCCCTATCTGAGCACTGGGGACAGAAACTCCCTACTGGACCAACTCTGTCCTAACTGAACAGTTTTTAGCAGAAGGCCAAGGCCTCTAAACCATAATAATCTGTCCCTCTGATATAGGCCCACTCTTGTTTCTCCATTTTGTCTGAAGTTTGTTTGTGTTTCTCCTTTACATGGCAGAGCATTGGCTTGTACACCTTTGCCTTGTTTGTCTTTATGTAACTGTTTTAGTCAGGCTTATAATTGTCTTCCTTAAAAATATTTCTAGAGAAAAATGTATAAATATATAGACAATGTGGCCAAAATATATATGTTTAACACCTAAACTCAAGTATATGTTTTGTTAGTCTAGATAAAACCTATACATGACCAATGGAAGAGATTCTCAAGTTACTCTTGCCAGAACTATGTATATCACAATCATTTGCTTTCTGTGTTTCATTGCAAAGAGATACAAGCTGCTAAATATATATATATATAAATATAAATATATAAAAATGTCACTATAACAAGCTGTTAGCTGCCCATCTAGTTCTATTTCTGGCTAAAAAGTTTTATATGTCCTGTTAAAAAAAATTTATCTATGTCTCAAAAAAGTTAGAAATGCTTGTTTTAATAAAAAGATTTGTGCTTCTTCACATGTTTCTAATTTTGTTAAAAACATAAACCTAAAACAAAAATAGTTTAAATACTCTTTTGCTATCTCTGTAGCCAATAACAGCAGATCACCATCCACAGCTGCAGCTGGTCTGCATGTATGGTCAAGAATTAAAATTTAGCAAGAGTTCAAATGTTTTTGATATAGATAATACTGACACAGTCATAAAAGCTATTAAACAAAATTAAAGTCTGTAACAATTAAAATAAACAATAAATTAATGATTAAAATCTGTTCAAAAATAAATTTAAAAGTATGACATACTTCCATTTTAAGTTGTATTTTTAGTCAGCTGCATGGCAGGGTTGTCACCAACTTTGGTCAGTCACTGCCTGTAGTTGCTGAGACAAAAGAAATGCTACCTTGATCATTCAAATCAAATAGGTTAGAAATATTTTGTAAGTATTTGTCATCTCTTAAAAAAGTTAATTACAGATTATTATTAGTTAAGATAAAAAATACTCTATAATATATACATATTTCTATTTCAGCTTAAAATATTATAGCCATATAATATCTCCTAGACTACTAAAAAGACTTAAAAAAATTTTGATAATTTTTTTATGTTGCTCAAAAAATAAAAAGAGACAAAATTCTTTAAAAAAATTGTCTAAAATAAAAATGCATAAAAGGAAGAAACATAGATGAAAAATATATAAAATATTAACCAGTAAGATTCATGGTGAGCATGGGCAGAAAATTCTATCCTGCTGGCACCAGTTAATCTTATGTCTACCAGGAAAATCTGAGCATAAGCAGCCACAAGTACCAAATCTTATGTATAAAGTATCCCCCCCAGAAAAAACTAGACTTAAAAATGCAACGAATAACCATTTATTCCTAGTTATTCCAGAGTGTCCCTACCCACTATTAAAAATAAATACAAGTATTAATGATGACTAGCCTATCTAAAATACATAAGCTCTCTCAGAAGCCACAGGCCCTGAGCCAAAAATTAAAATAATAATAATAATAATTGCAGAGGTTTCCCCCAGCATAGGCTGAGAATAGGGGGATGAGACTAACAAAACACAGACCCTCAATATATACAAACACAGACCTAGTCAAAGTCTGAAAACACCCCATGTCTCAAAAAGCATAAATAAATAATTACATATGTATGTACATACATATATACATAATAAATAAATAAATAAAATAATCCTCCCACATACAGAGGTTATTAACCCTTAAGATATTGAAGCTGATTCAGTCTACCTTAAACACTCCAATGTTACTGGTCAGAGAGCCAACAATATTTTTGCCTTCCAGGGGCACAGTTCAGAGATCAAAATCAGCAGCCAATTGACTTAGACTAGACTACCTCAAGAGTTCAAGAACTCCCCCACCATCTTTGATAAAGCTCTCTATAAAGATCTAAATGTGTATAAAACACAAAACACTGATAAAGAGGCCTGCAGAAAAAAAGAAACAAATAAACAAACAAACAAAAAACAAACCAAAACAAATTAGTTGCTACAGGCCCTAAGAGACTTGGGCTATTCAGCTTCTGCCAAAAAAAATCCCAAATCAGCAGATCTCAAGTAATTTACCTAAAGTATTTTCTTAGAGGAAGGGGCTGAGATGGCTCTCAGATGCCCTCAAAAATACAATGTTAAAATACCCACTCCTAAGACTTGTCAAGCAGGTGAGGAAATTCCTAGACACAGCAGGGTTCTGCTGCCTATGGATCTTAATGTTTACAAGCTGACTAAGCCTTTATACAAGGCCACTAAAAATACATCTTACTTCACATGGATGGAAAAATAATACAAACAGTGTTCAATGACCTAAAGAAGAAACACTTAGCGGCCCTGACCCTTAAATTGCATGATATAAGTAGCCATTTTACCTGTTCAGAGATAAAAATAAAAAATAATAATAATAACAGCAACAAAAAATGCCCACTCAGACCATAAGACCCTAAAAAAAAGTGTTTGTGGCATATGTATACAAAAAACAGATCCTGTGGCTACAAAATGGCCCCTTTCCTATGTGTCATAACTGCAGTGGCAATGCTGGTCAAAGACACTAAAACACTAACTTTAGGACAAAACTTATCATTGACACCCTAGACATTTAAAAGGTTTGGCTCTAGTCTTATAGTTAGTTAGTTACTTAGGGATAAAATTACACATGCAAAACTTCCTAAGCCAGTGTCAAATCCTCACATGTGTTAGTTTTTTACATGTGGTGCGGGAATGGAATCTCAACACCAGGAGTACCACACTAGAGTTTATTAAAGCGGGGAGCAGAGATAGGGGCAGAAGAGAGCAGAGAGAGAGAGGAGAGGGGGGAGACAGCAGAGGCTTGTGTGAGCCCTTTCATTAAAAGGATGGGTGGGCCCATTTTCCATCGCCACCCCCAGGGGGATGATTGACACTGTTGCTTTCCAGGTGAACGCAAGCTTTGGAAATTCTTACATTCCACCCTTTTCAATATATATAAAAATTGGATTTATAGTTGGGAATGGGTTGTCGTGGTGGTCTTGGTTACTTCCTGCTGATACAAGGATGGAGAGGTCTTTAGCTCATCTTGCTGGCAGAATGAAGGATTTGGATCATAGGCCTGTGAAGTTCGTTTCCTGGAGCTCAGGAAAAAAAAATATGGGTTAGTGATAGAGCTTTGGGAGTGAATAAAGGGAAAGGAGTTTGGAAGTAAACCTTGAGTTCTCTGTGTGTGTGAACGGTTCTTTTCTTTTGCTAAGGGATTTTATTGTCTGCAGTGTTAGAGCTTTGGAGGTGACAGGCTAAGGGAAAGGAGGGAAGAAAGAAACTTGGGAGTAAACCTTGAATTAGCTGCATTGTGTGAATGGTTATTTTCTTCTGCTAAGGGATTCTATTGTCTGCTGCCTGCATGTTAATTTATGTGGATCCTTGCTAGGTCTGGTAAAGAGAAAGGATAAAAGTGTCCTGTATTTTGCCTTCTTGGACTCCTACAGGGAGGGTGGAGAATGGTCTTTGTTTTACCTGCAATGCATCCTCAGGGAGTAGCTACTTTAATTGCAGAGCTGAATGACCTTTTGTTTACCTTGGATTCCAAGCAGACTGCCTGGGACCCTTTGTTTACCACCTTGGCTTCTGCTCTGGCTGTCTACAAAGGAAGCTTGGAGCTGGGTTTAGGCAAATGTGATCACTAAATGAAAAGAAAGCTCCCAGTTTTGCTAAGAAATCTCTTTTCATTAAAGCTGTTGGACAACTAAAAATGACTGAGTAATAGGAATTCCTCTGAAAATGCAATTAAGCGGCAGTTTCTGATAAAGTAGCATGGATTTGTCTCCCACCCCGGCAATTGAAAGGCCTGAAAGAAAGGGTGGATCCCATTACTCCTGCAGAACTGAGAACTCAGCTCCAGTGTTCACTAGAAAAGAAATGGTTCAGCCAGAAACTTCAATATCCACCTGAGGCTCTCTCTGTGTGATAACGTTTGCCGGACCAAGAGGACCTGGGCACCATCATTCATCCTTGGCCAGTCCCAGTACATTTTGCACTTCATCTAAGCTTATTGTGTCCCACCCTTTGATGCAGGGCCACAGCTGCCTGGCCAGTGGTGTCTATAACACTTAGAACATGACCTGGATGGCCTCCATGGATCTGGGTATGAGCGACATTAGATAGTAATGGCCTACGTGGCCAAATCATAATAGCCTAAAATGCTAAATTAAAAAAAAAAAAAAAAACTTCAGGAATAACAGGCAAATGTTTTTGTAAATGCCTAAAAGTCCCTAAAGCCTCAAGTTTAGCTTTACAAGTCAGCCTCCTAGGGGTTGTGGGTCCGCAAAGGTCCCAGCTGCTCCTTTCTCAAAGTGTCCTGCCTTAAAAAGTTAAAAAATAACTGACCCTTGACTACTCACACTGCTTACATGTCTAAAACAAACAAAGAAACAAACAAACAAAACACCTTAAAGACATTTCCCTGATAAGCCCCCAAAACTCATAGTTAGGCCTCTATCAAAAAAGTCCTTAAAGAAACTAAGGCTGCAATGCCAAGGGGCTCCATCTATAAATCTAGTAGATCTCACTAAAAAAACAAAAAAACAAAAGCAAACAAACAAACAAACCAAAAACCTTAAAAGCCAAGGTCCTGCTAGGCTTGATCTTAGGTCCTATCTGTCCAGCCTGTTTACCTGTCTCAGCCTTTTTTCTGGGGATAGGAGATAGGCTGAAAATATAATGAATATTTCTGACCTCTAATCTAGAGTTAGAGTGTAAATAACCTTGCAGTTGCAAGCAGTTGGGATAAATTAAAAAAAAAATACTAATATAATGTCTGATTGGCTTGCCAAAAAATAAAACTTAAAGCCTAGACTAAAAAAATAACCATAATAACATCATTCTAAGCCAGGTTTATGCTGATCGAATTAGTTATTTGTTTTTCAGCTACTCTTTTCCTTCACACCAACCAATACTATAAAAATGTTCTAGTTTAAAAAAGATAGCCTTTTGCTTAATTAAATAATAATAAATATATATGTTAGTCTCTTTTCTATAAAACTGAAATACCTAGAACACATGATTGGGTTCCATTAGGCCCATGAAAAAGGGGAGAATGAAAAACAAGAGAAGCTCCCAGATTTGAGACAAGCCTGAGGTCTCCATAGGAGCAAAGTTCAAACAGGAGAGATAGTATAGGGAAGGATAACAGTTAATTATTCATGAAATGTCTCAGGACTAGATACAGCCTACAAAGACCAAGACCCAATCCAAGAGGTAGCCAAAGAAAGGGATTGGCAAACAGTGAATAAGGTAACAAAAGAAGTTTAAAAATTCCCCCAAAAGATGAGCCAATCAGAATTGTATCCATACTACAAGACCTCAATTGATGAATAACCTTGTTATTCTTATCCTTAAAAACCTAGTCCTCAAAGGAGTGGCAACTCCTGTGGCCACTGTCACACCTGTGGGCCAGAAGGTCCTTGTCACACATGACTCATAACTTTTAAATAAACCTCTGTTTTGCATTTTGGAGAGTTTGAGTCTCTGGTGATATTTTAGGGGGGGGGGTCTTGTGACCAGGGCACAACACTAAGGTCATATATCAGATAGTGATGGTTTTGTGTTGTAAGATGAAAAATGATACTGGATATAAACAGATTTAGAGGAACAACCCACCTGCCTCATTATCTAAGCTTTGATTCTAACAATTTTATTTCACCATATATGAGTCTCAATTTTATTACTGTATATGCATATGTGTATGTGTTTGTTAAACAAACAGATATATACATATGCATACCAATGAAGGCATACAATTCCATAAAGGTAAAGTAAGACAAGTATTTTTTTAAACCACTCTATTATTGTTTTGAGCCAGGGTCTCTCACTGAACTTAGAGCTGTCCATTTCAGCAAGGCTGCCAGAAATCCTCCTATCTCTGCTGCCTCCATCATTGTGGCTACAAGTACACACAAAATGTGCTTACATGGTTGGAAGGACCTGAGTATGGTCCTCATAGTCATGCAACTCTTTACCACTGAGTTACATCTGCATTCCCATCAATCCTCTCATCTTTACTAGTGGAAAAATGCTTCTACCTCAAAGGCAAGAGGACATTATTAAAAGGCTACTATGTTTGTTTTTCAGTATGAGTCATTATTGATTGTTGAGGTCATGAAGGAAAACTTCTAACAGGGACAGAATTACATACTGATATCTAGAAACTGTAGCAAGATAAAAAATTGGAAGTTCAAGGATTAGGATAACAGGTCATTTGTCTAATTATTTGCTGTGCTAGATAACGATCTGAGTTCATAAATACATGTATGACAAAGTCAGGGTTTGTGATGCACACTTGTTATAATGAGCTGGAGCTGCAAAAACAGAATGATTCCCTCAGGCTTCATGTCAGGCAACCCTAGCCTACTCAGTGAGTTCCAAGTAAAAGAGAGATGCTGCCTCAAAAACCAAATAAACACTGAAAATTAAAAAACTATTCATCATTGGTTTTATTTTAAGAATGATAAGCAGGGTTGCCTCATGGTGTCCAGATAGAACCACCATACATTCAAACAAGGAAGTGTACCTGCATATTACAGCACAGACATATACACAAGCAGAGAATAGAAACCTGGGGTAGAGTGATTTGACTGATGACAAATAATAAAGCTATCTATAGGGAATCAGCTGATTTGTGTCTCTTTTCATATACTGATTCTAAGTAAAATTAGGAATTGAGCATGCTGTATAAGTGATTTCTAAAAATACTGAATGAGATGTGTGCACATCTTCCCTCAACTTGGTGATAAGTAAACCCTGACATGAAGATCAAGTGAATGTTGCTGCCTTTGTTAATGTTCTCAGAGTCCATAGACTCCTTTGATCACTATGTATCTCAGCATGACAGTAATAAAATAATAAATAAACAACAAAACATCCCAAAACTGTCAAGGGACACTGCAAATGATAACTATAAAATGTATATAGTCACTAGACATTGGTGGTATATACACTTAATCTCAGCACTCAGGGGTCAGATACAGGTGACTTTCTGTTACCTCAAAGCCAGCATGTCTACAGATGAAATACTAAGAAAGACAGAGATGTTACACAGAGAAACCTGTCTCAAAAAATGTGTACAATCCACACTGCATATGTATTAATTAAGACATTGTTCAATAAATACCAAATAGAAATCAAGAATGAAGAAAACTTGAGCTGAATATTAACAGTAGAGAAAAAATTAATGTATTTTGAATAATTACTCTAATTGAGATACCATGTCAGACATTTGAAATATACCCAAGCTTGCTCTGTTCAGTATCAATTATCTCAGGTCCATTGTTGTCAGTTACAGGAAAGTGCAGCTTCATCATCATAAATCAATAGATTGCAAAGTCATGTTTAATACTGATAAAGTCCTATGAGCTCCACCCTCCCTGGTTGACTTAATTTGGCAGAGATATTTTCTGGAATAGTAGGCAAATTTAACATATTTCCTGAATGATATAATTAAGAGATCAATCCAGAATCTGAGTTGGCATTTCTGCAATGATCTTCTGAGCACAGAGATGAAGATTAAAGAGAAAAAAATAACATACAGAAAGCAAAAGCTCTAGAAACATGTTTTTAACATGATGTGTTCTAAAGCTTATGATAAAGTATTAGATCAAAACATAAGTCCCTCATCTCTAATGAAACTCTTTTCAATGAAACTTTTCAATGTTCTTTAGCACAAAATAGAATTCTTTATCATTCTACATTGTACTGTCTTCTGTTACCCATGTGCCTCATAAAATATCATATTTGCATCAGCACAGTCAAGATTTCCCACTCACCATCAAAATATGCAATTGTTTTGTATCCTGTTATTAGGTTAGTAATTTTTTTATTTATAAATATTAGTAAATTAAACATTTCTTGAGAATTTCTATAATAATTCTATAATAAGTTATAATGAGAACATTGGAAAGAATAATATAAGATCTGAAATTACTCAACAAATGCTTTACTAAACAACTACTGTACAATAGATACCCTTGAAAAAGTCTATAAGACTTTGGGGGAAGTAGGTATCCTGTAGTAGTTATTTTATGACAGAGTGTATTTCCCCTAGCAATTGAGATTTGAAAAAGAAAAATGAAATTTCATGCAAAATCAATTTAACATTTTATATTTGCTTCTCATTTTAAAGCTTTTATAATTCAAAAGTATGAAGCTTATAAATAAAACCATAATTACAAATATCTCAGATAGGTAATGAAGTTTTCTCCTATGTTGTCTATTTAAACATTGAAAATAAAATCTCAACTACTTTTAAGGATAAGGCTATAATGGGACTTTTTTTTCTTTCCTATTTATTTATTTAATAGAATAAAGTCTCTTTATTTACATATCCCTTTGTTCCAACTACCTTCCCTCCCCCCTACCCCTCCAGATCAGCCTTCAGCCTCCCTCCTACACATCCCCCCATTCCCTGCTCAGAAGGGGCAAGAGGTCCCAAGGTGTATTAGGTCCACATTCACTCCTGGCAAATCTAATTTCCTCATGCTAATATCAAGACTGTTCTTTGAATCTTAGCCATTCTGAAAGATGTAAGATGGTATCTCAGAGTTGTTTTGATTTGCATTTCTCTGATGGCCGAAGATGTTGAACAATATTTTAGTGCTTTTTAGGCATTTGTAATTCTTCTGCAAAGAATTACTTGTTTAGTTCTGAATCAAATTTCTTAATTTGGCTTATTAGGGTTTTTGACTCTAGTTTCTTGAGTTTTCCTTTTTAAAAAAAAATTGAAAAGATTTTTATTTTTTCATAGTATACATTATATTCAATTTTTAAAATGGTTGAATTTTCTGGCTCCATTAATTTAGAATCAATGTAAATGAGACAAAATCCATGTGAGATGAAGATCTGAAAGGAGTGTGTCATACTTTGTTCCCCTTCACCATCTCTCACTTATACATTTTGTTTGCTTGTATGTTTTATTTTGTTTTTTCTATTTTTTTATTTATTTTTATTTTTTAAATTGTATTATTATGAACAAAGAAGTCACACTATCTATCCTTGTATATCCTTATTCAAGGTCCCTTCCCCCTTCCACCACATCAGGTCATTCTCTCTTCTACACAACTCCCCACCCCCTTCCCCTTGGGCCGCAGGCAGTCCCAAAGTTCCACTGTCCCAATATTGCTTAGTTCAGCCTCCACTCCTGGCAGATCCAGTTTTCTACCCCCAACCTCAAGACTAAGTCAGGTGTTCCTCTAGGGGGAGTGGGATCCAAGGAGTCAGTCCAAAGTGTTTCTGATCCCAAGCTGTTCAGTGGTTGTGGTTTGTAGTTTGGGCATGCTTTGCTTTTTTCTTGTTTGTTTGTTTGTTTGTTTAGAGTCCACTAATGAGTGAGTATATATTTTAGAGATCAGTCTTCTGTCACTTTTAGGGCAGTGAAAATGTTTTCCCATTCTGTATGCTGTTTTTATCTTATTGACTGTGTCCTTCACCTTGTGGAAGCTTCTGAGTTTCAGGAGGTCCCACATATTGATTGTTTGATAACTATATTGAATAGATAAGGGGAGAGGGGACAGCCTTGCCTAGTTCCTGCTTTTAGTGGGAAAGCTTTAAATTTTTCTCCACTTAGTTTGATGTTGGACATCAAATTGTTGTAAATCACCTTCATTATATTTAGATAATTTTTCTGTATTCCTGATCTCTCTAGGACTTTTATCATTAAAAGTAGAATGTTATGTTAAAGGCTTTTGTTAAAGGCTTTTCAGCATCTAAAAAGATGATCCTGTGTTTTTTTTTTCCTCTTCAATTTGTTCATATGATGAATGTCATTTACATTTACCGTTTTTTGTACGTTGAACCATCTCTGCATTTCTGGTATGAGGATAATCACGGTGGATGACACTTTTTATATTTTGCATTCGGTTTGCCAGATTTTTTTTTTTTTTTGAGTATTTTTCCATCAATGTTCATGAGGGATATTGGTCTGTAATTCTCTCTCTCTCTCTCTCTCTCTCTCTCTCTCTCTCTCTCTCTCTCTCTCTTTTTGTTGCATCTTTGAGTGGCTTGGGTACCAGGGTGATTGTGACCTTATAAAAAGAGTTTGGTAGTAGTTTTCTTCAGTTTCTCCTGTAAGGAACAATTTCTTGAGTATTTATATTAGTTTTTGCTTGAATGTCTAGTAGAATTCTGTAGAGAATTCATCTGGTCTTAGACTTTTTTTCATTTGAGAGACTTTTAATAACTCAATTTCTTTTGGGGTTGTAGATCTGTTTATGTCTTTAATATGCTCTTCAATTAATTTTGGTAATTGGTACCTGTCCAGAGAGCTGTTCTTTTTTTTTTTTTTTTTTGGTCTTCCATTTTAATAGAGTATAAATTTTAAAAGTATGACCTCACAATTCTCTGGAATTTCTCAGTGTCTGTTGTTATGTCTCATTTTTCATTTCTGATTCAGTAAATTTGGTTCCACTGTCTCTGCCTTTTGGTTAGTGTGTATAAGGGTTTGTCTATCTTGTTGACTTTCTCAAAGAACCAACTTCTTGATTCATTGATTTTTTTGTATTGTTTTCTTTGTTTCTATTGATTTCATTCCTAAGTTTAATTATTTTCTGCTGTCTACTCCTTCTAGGTGAGTTTGCTTCTAATTGTTCTAAAGCCTTCAGCTGAGTTAGGTTTCTTGTGTGAGATTTCTCTTGGTTTTTCATATAGGCTTCTAGTCCTATGAACTTTCGTCTTAACATGGCTTTTATTGTGTTCCATAAGTTTGGGTGTGTTGTGGATTCATTTTCAGTAAATTCTAGAGAATCTTTGATTTCTTTCTTAACTTCTTCCTTGACCAAGAGGTGGTTGAATGTAGAGATGAATTTGTAGGCTTTCTATGATTTTTGATGTTGTTTAGTTCTAATTTTAGGCCATAATAGTCTGATATGATACAAGGGGTGAGTTCCATTATTTTGTATCTATTGATATTTTCTTTATGATAAAGTATGTGGTCAACTTTAGAGAAAGTTCTATGGGGTTCTGATAACTATGTATATTCTGTTGTATTTTGGCGGAAGTATCTGTAAATATTTATTAAGTCCATTTGCATCATAATAACTCTTAGACCTCTTATTTCTCTGTTGAGTCTCTGACTAGTTGATCTATAAAAGTATTATAAACACTTTTATAATATATACAATATATAATATATACCTATAAAAGGGGTATTGAAGTCTCTCACATTGGGGTGTGACATTTGATATGGGATTCAAGCTTTACTAGTGTTCCTTTTACATATGTAGAAATTAGGGACATATATATTCAGGACTGAGATCTCATCTTGATCAATTTTTCCTGAGATGAATAAGTAATGTCTGTTCTGGTCTCTTTAGGTTGATTTTAATTTGAAGTGCAATTTGTTAGATATTAAGATGGCAACATCAGCTTGTTCTTGAGGCCATTTAGTTGGAAAATCTTTTCTGAACCCTTTACTCTGAGCCTGTGTCTGTCTTTGAAGTTGAGGTGTGTTTCTTGTATGCAGCAGAAGAATGACTTCTATAGTTTTATCCATCATGTTAGGGTTTGTATTTTTATACGTAAATTGTGTCCATTAATATTAAGGGATATTAATTATCATTGATTGTTATTTTCTGTTATTTTTTAGTGATAGCTTGTATATATTTCTTTTCTTTTGGCTTTTCTTCAATTTTTTTTGGTTTCATGGGTATATGTAAGATACCTTAGGTTGGAGTTTTCCCTCTAGTGCTTTCTGTAGGGCCAACATTGTGGATAGAGTTTTTTTAAATCTGAGTTTGTTGTGAAATACCTTGTTTATTCAACTTATGGTGATTGATAGTTTTGCTTGGTATAGTACTTTGGGTTGGCAGCCATGCTCTTTTAGTGTCTGTCTAACTTCTGACCAAGACCTTCTTGCTTTTATCATTATCATGGTCTGATAGGTCTGTCTTCGTACATAAGTTGGCCCTTTTTTGCAGCTATCAATATTTTTTGTTTGCTCTCTATGTTTTGTGGCTTGATTATTTTGTGGCTAGCAGACATTATGGGGTTTCTAATCTATTTGATGTTCTGCAAGCTTCTTGTATTTTTATAGGCATTTCTGTCATTAGATTGGGAAAATTCTATTCTAAGAATTTATAGAATATATTAGCTGTGCCTTCAAGTTGATATTCTTCACCTTCTTCTATTCCTATTATTCTCAGGTTGGGTCTTTTCATGATATACTAAATTTCCTGAACATTTTGTTTTAATACTTTTTTGGTTTTAGTGATTTTTTTTTTTTACTGATGTATCTATTTCCACTATTATATTTTCCATTCCAGCTATTCCCTCTTAAATTTCTTTAGTTTTGGTGATTATGCTTGTATCTTTAGTGCCAGTTCATTTCTTCGGATTTTTCTATTTCCTCCTTTGCCTTGTTTTGTGTCTTTCTTATTGCTTCTATGTCAATTTTCTGTTCTTGGAATGTTTCTGTCATTTGTTGGTTTACCTTTTCTTGGTTTTCTTTCAAGGATTTGTTCATCTCTTCCAATTTTTTGTTTGTATTTTCTGCTATTTTTTAATAAAATTCTTTTGGAAAAAAACCTTTATGTTCTAAAACATTATAAAATAGAGTGAAAAGGAAAAAAAGAAATATATAACAATGCCACTGTGTAGAATGAATATTTTCTTTTAAGGCTTCTGTAATCTCCACTAAGGTGTTTTTCATGTTCTTTCATTCTGTTTCTTCTTCATTGTTCTGTTCAGTGTTTGTTTTGCACATGCAAAGAGACATACACTCACATTACCAAGGCCACATGAGGGTTTGTTTAAGAGAGTTCCCAGGTGGGTACAGAAACAGAGAAGCAGGACAGTAGGATAGAGGGACCAAAACATGGTGTTTCCTTTTAAGAGAAGGGGTGTGCATGGGGTTTTATGTAGTCTCATTTAGGGGCATGCCTCTGTATGAGGTACATCCCACTGGAGCCATGTTGGCTCAAACAAGTGGAGTGCCAGGAATACTTACATCTCACCGTTTTTATTATTATTATTATTATTATAAAAAGAAAACTAGGTTTATGTGGGGAGGGAGGGGAAAATGATTTGAGACAATGGATCTGAAGGCTGCTTCATGCTGACTTAAGGGCAAGGTTTGTCTTTTCAGAGAACTGTATTTTTGACAGTTGGTCTGTTCGATTCTGTGGTTCATTTTCTGCAGTCTGGATGAGCCTAAACAATGAAATAGTAAACTTTGATTATCTGGAGCTTGAAAAGAAAATTATGAGTTAATAAGAGAACCTTGAGAAGTGATAATATAGTAAGTGTTCTCTGCTATGTCTTGGGATAAAAAAAAGGTTAAAATGGATTTTGGTTCTTTTTTTGTGTTGTTCATGGAGAGGGGGAGGGAAATTGTCTGTTTTACCTGTATTGATTTTGAAAATGGCTCTTGGGCTTTCTTATTTTCCAGAAGCAGTGGTTGGAGGGTTAGTTTGGGAGGGAAGTTGGGGAGGGGCAAGCCAAAATACTATGGAGACATTTTTTGGTCTTTATCTTAGAAGCAGGCCAGAATGTAAAACTCAGAGACAGGTGATTTTAGAGAAATGTGTCTAGAAACACAAGGATTTTGGATGTTTTATATTTGGCCAGAATTTTTTGTTTTCCACCCTGATAATTGAGAGGCTAGAAATAGAGGTGAGACCCCAAAGCTCTTGCAGGACTGAGTATGTGGCTTTTAGTGTCTACAACGAAATGGACTGCCCTAATATCATTATGACTACTCAAGGCTTCCTCTTTGCAATGAGGATGGTCAGCTTATGGAAGCCTTGGAAGCATCAATTGCCCACAGCCAGACCTTAGATCAGTAGGAAGCGATCTCTATGCAATGTCTCCTTGCCACATGGGGCTCAGGGAGGAAATGGCCTCTGGAGTGCCAGTCCAAACAAATAAACATTCCTCTCAAGGATCCACATACTGCCTATGTCAATGGACAGCTGCCTATTCTTGGAGGGCCTAGTATCTTTTCTTGAAGGTTTCACAGTGGCTATTCTTAATTAAGTGAACTTTCCAGAGCTTCAGCCAGTCATCATGATGAAACTTTTTCTCATAAGCCCTTGCTCATATAGAGTCTTCGCCCCTGCTCTCAGCTGGACCAGGAGCTTAGCACAGTGCTCAGTCATGTAACTCTGCCTCTACCTCTATTCATTGTTGGATATAAGCTCTATGACGGTGCTTGGGTGGATATTCATTTGATTACAGAAGTATTGTCTAGGCAACACCTTTGGTACTGGTTGGAAACATAGGCAGGGACATCCTATGAGTTCTTCTATGTGAAACTAGCTCCTAGTCTTCTTCCAATTCTTCATTGGCTTTCTTTATTATAATCTTCATCTCTTTTTTTCTCCCTCTTTGTTGCTCCTCTCACTCCATCCTTTCTTTCTGTCATGATTTGTTCCCACCTCTTCTTGGCTGAAACTCCTTATGCTTCAAATAGTTAAGGAGATCTTCTCTATTTTCTCTTCCTATGGGAATCCCTGATGGCTTTATTAAATTACTTCTGATCCCAAGCTCTTTAGAGGTTGTGGTTTGCAGCTTTGATGTTTTTGCTTTTTGTCTAAATTCCACTAGTGGGTGACTATATCCTATGCTTATCTTTTTGGACTTGTGATATCTCACTCAGGAGTCAAGTCTTAGTTGGATCTTAGCCAGTTGTGGGTCCAGCGGTTGTGTATCTCCAGTCGGTTGTGGACATGGGGTCTGCATAATCGCTTACTCTGCTCCTGGCATAGGGTCTGCAAAGTCTGAAGATGTTTGTCTGTGATGACACAGCTTGCTTTGGGGGCAAGGTTTGTTCATGGGATGTCTCTCCTGCTATGTGCTTCTGGTAAAGGGACTTTCCAAAATACATCCTTCTTTTTAAAATATATTTGTATTATTTTAATATATCCACAAGACAAAGTAGAGAGCCTATTCCTTTTTATAAGAAAAGGAAAACTGTGATTATTTAAGAATAATAATTTTAGGTGTAAAATTTTAGAAAAGTTACAAGTAGAAACTTATCGTATTTGCCTGCATCTTTATAGTCCTCCTTGTCTTTGAGATTTCCTAAAAACATTTTTATAGAAATCAGAATTATCACAGAAACTACAGACACATTTTTATTTATTTTTGTGTGTGTATTTTAAATCATTTTATTTAACCATCATCTTTCAATAAAATAAGAATGCTTTAGCTTAAAGTCCACTAATGACTGAGTACATTTTCATTTTTATTAATAGTGTTTGCAAAGACATATTGATAGCATTTGTTACTTGTTAATATCCAACATTTAGAATCTGTATTATAGTATTTATGACATACATGTTGAAGTAAAAAATAAATCATTATCTACTATACTGAATCTGGGTTAGAGAGATTTTATTACATTATAGCATTGAGTCTAATAAAATAAAAATAGTTATAAAATTTAGAAATAGGGATCACTAAAACTGAGAAAAAGGAAAATCTTAATAGAATATTTGTGACATCTATGGGAAAAATTGTAGTTGGTAATGAAAATAAGAAAGTTGGCCATGAGCCACAAATTGAAGATGGTATATAGAAATGGAGAAGATATAAGACAGTCTCACCAAGAATTTCCCTCCTAGAATGCTGTCATGATTGCTTAGTGAGAAGAAGTCTAATTTCTGCATAAAGAAAAGTAAAAAACACATTTGTCTTGATTTAAGCCACAAAATTCAGGGCAAATTTATACTATAAATAAGATAAGAATATTATTATTTTTTCTGGTTTTCAAAAGGAAGAATAAAAATATAAAGATGGCCTAGAAATCTGGCATTGGACACATGAGAGCTAGCTCTTGCAAGAAAAAGAAACTGAACTTATAAGCATAAGGACCTCAATTCTATCCCCAGAATTTAGGCTAAATGTCTAAACATGTGAGTGGGGACTTACAACCACTACACTGAAAAGATAAGAGACAGGCAGACATATGGGACACACTGGTCAGCCAACTTTGACACTTTGCCAGTTTCAAGCAAAGTGAAGGACTCCATTTCAAATAAAGAAAATTAGTCAACAGAGTCTGGGTAATAATAAAAAAGGTTGTCTTTTGGCCTCTATGTGTGTATTATATACTGATACAGATAAAGAAACATGAATGTAAATATATGTACACATAAACATGAAATACTTGTATGTTCACACAGAGACTTAGGAGAATCAAGTTACAATGAGGCCAAATGTTTTATAACTGATAGAAAAACCCTTCATTGATATAAACAGATGTGACTAAAACTTTCAATAACAAAAAAAACTCTGGTTGCTGAGGACCAAAATGTAACAAAGAAAAATGAAGAATTAGAAAACAAAATCTTCAAGTAAGATATTGCTTCAGAGGATTTCACACAGAGGCTATTGGTCAAAAATGGTACATTAAAAGCATTTTTGATGAGGGCTTGGACAAAATAAAGATGTCAGGGGAAGTTAGGGAAAATATTACTCTTGTTATAGAAAGCTTAGCAAAACCTTGTGAATCAAAATTTGTAAGGACAAAATTGGACATTCAACAGAGATTTCTAAGTAAAATGTGATCTTCTGGTTGCTTCCTGAAATATATAAGAAAATGTGAAAAGAAAAATATACATTGAGATAAGGACTATTAGATAAAATGGAGTCTGTTACTGATGGCTTAACAATTAATGGTGGGTTGAAGAGATGGTTCAAAAGTAAGATCACTGTGTGCTCTTCCAGAGTTCCTGAGATCATATTCCTGGAATCACATTGTAGCTCATAACCATCTCTATTGGTACTCTCTTCTGACATGCAGGCAGAACACCTCATACATAATAAATAAGTTTTGTTTTTTTCAAAAAAAAAAAAGAAAATTAGTGGTATTCACATTTCACGTTAATTATAAAAAAGTGTATTCACTTTCAAGAAGCATGCTTTATAGAAAAATTCAGGGATATGTTTTTGTACACTTTGCTAAACTAAAGTTTTAAGAAAACTCTTTTGTGAAACTTCTGTGAAGAAATTGAATTAATCAATTAGAGACTGAGGATATCTTAAATGCTGTATCTACAAAGATATGGCATAGATAATAGAAATTGTTTTAAATCTTAATTATATAAAGACAGAAAATCAACAGCTTAATCAGAATATTAGTAAATAGCACAAACACATTTTAATGAAAGGGATATAAAATTGCCAAAGTAATTCATGATAAAGTGTTCATTGATCAGTAAGGAAATGATTGAAAGCTCAGTGAGGTATTACTGTGCACATTAAATCAAATATAAAATTAAGAAAAGATGTTTCTTACACTGCTGTGGTGATTTAAATAAGAATGACCCTGGATTCTCATATGTTTGAGGAATGAATCTGTTCCCATTTGGTAGAACTCTTTAAGAAGAATTAGGTGGTATGGCTTTCTTCAGGAGGTGTGTCATTAGGAGCAGCCCTGAGGTTTCAAAAGACTTCCCCCCCCCCGGCCCCCCGCAGTGTTCTTTCAGAATCTATCCTTGTAGACATGAGATTCCACCTATGGTTCCAGCTACTTACTGCCATGTCTTACTGTCATAAACTCTAACCCTTTGGAAATGTAAACCTAATAAAACTCTTTCTCTTATTAGTTTCCTTTTCAGGGTATTCTATTATAACAATAGAAATGTAATTAAGATAGCATGTAGAAAATAGCTGTAGAAGACCTGACACGGAATTCTTTTTGTGAAATGCAGAAGACTTTAAAATATTGGACAAGAAAAGTATTTGAACATTTTGAGTAGATTTTATTGGACAATCATAGTAGAAAATTGGAAGACACTAGTGTTTTGAGAAATGTAGCATGGGATGGTCTACCTCAAGAGGTTTCAGCAAGAAAGATATTTTGGAAGAGAATATAATTGTTTTCTGTACTTATCCTAAAAACTTTTCTGAGGCTAGCTTTAATAGTGATGAACTATTTTCAAGACAGCCTATTTTTGACACCATCATTTGGTTATTAGCAATATTTTATTCTTTTTGAGGTTATAGTATAATTTCATAATTTTCTCCTTATCTTTTCTCTCTTCAAACTCTCAGTTACAATGCCCTCCTTGTTCTCTATCAAATTCATGACATTTTTAAATTACTATTGTTAGAAACATGTATATAAGTGTTTATTTGTTTGTATAATGCTAAAGAAATAAATACAACATGTTCATTCTGTAATATATTAACTGTATGCATATTCATTCAGGACTTATCATTTAGAATTGAATTGTCAATTAGCATGGTTTTCTAATTTCTAATTTTCTAATTTCTAAGTTTCTTTCTTCCAACCTTAGTTTTTATTAGTTTATCTTAGATCTTTGTGAAAGGTTGAATGTAGCCTTGTGAGATTTACTACAAGTATGTTAGTGTATCAATTGGTGTCATTCTTCTTAATTTCAAGTTTAGTCAGTCACATTGTTTTGACTTTAGGAAGGAGCTGCTAACATTTTAAGGAGACACCATGTCACAGCAAACTTCCAGTACCTTTGGTTCTTATAGATTTTGCTCTCTTTTCCATGATGAACACTGAGTCATTGATGCAGGGGTTGTGTCAGATAGGAACGAACTGCCAAACTGAAATTTGGTTAATTGTGCTTCTTTCTAATGGTTCTCATCTATTCCAAAAGTAAGTTTCCTTTAAAAAAAAAGCAGCTATATTTATCACTGTTCATAAGAACAGATATTTTTAATTATGAGTAAAGTCACATTTTTCTATTGTGTATATCCTTGTTCAAGGTCCCTTCCCCCTCCCACCCCCTCCAGTCACTCTCTCTTCTCCACATCTCCCCATCTCCTCCCCAACAAGGGTAGGAGGTCCCAAGATCCCATTATGGCTTAGAAGAACAAATATTTAAAATGTAGCTAAGAATTATGGTAGTTTAGTAAAGTGATGGTTGTAAATTTTTCTCTGACAGTCATGAATTTACTAGCTCTGGGTAATTAGCTAGATTTCTAGCACCAGGTATGATTTCCTGCTAAAAGAATGGATGAGTATTAAGCACAATTAGAGGACTTTTGTAAAATGCCAATGTATGAATGTCAGTATTATACCCTTGAAATTATTGTACCATCATTGTAATTATTGTGATGCATATATCATAGCTATATAGAACTATTGATTGGTTTACTCCTTTGAGAATTTTGAATTAAGTATACAGGTGCTATGAAAGCTAGCTCAGGGAAACAAGGAATTCAGGCCATTTCAAAATCAAGGGGCTCTGTTTTCTGGGTCTGACATGCATGCTGTCGTCAGCCATAGGGACTTACCTTCTACTTCCCTGAAGGGGCAGGCCACCAAGAGCAATGGCAATAGCCTATAATGTTTGGGCAGTCAACTGGAAAACCCCAAGTGAGAACTCAAAAGAGTTTCTCTTACCTACTGTTAGGTTTTTGTTAAATGGTCATTTATTCCTGGAGAGAGAATTGTTAACCCAGATGTGAAAAGCTTATTTAATCTATTATGTACATTTATACACAGATTTTCATTCATTATAAGTATTTTAAGATGATAACTAATGGTAGATTCCTTAATGAATTCCTCAAATACTTTTCTGATATTTTGCACTCACTCTTCTTTCTCATATACTTATCTTCCTTCCCATCCTCTATTACAACCCTTTCCTATTATTTCCATATTCCCATTAAGTTACTTATATATTGTTGTTCACTTTTCTATTACTCCCCAAACTCACCTGGCCCATGATAAAATTCCCTTTTGCTTTTGCTTTTCTTTTCTTCATTTGTTTGAGGCTATCTATTCACATCTGAAGATTTCTCACTAAACCCACAGTTAACACCAATATTTAACTATCTGTGTCTGGGTTATTTCACACAATATGATATTTTCTAGTTCCAGTTATTTGCCTGCAAATTTTAGAATTTAGGGATTCTGTGATCCTGAATATCTTTCACAATAGATATGTATCAAATTTTTATTTTTCAAATCATCAGTTAAAGAACACTTAGGTTGTTTTTATTTCTTAATACTGTGAAAATTGCAGCAATAAACATGGCTGAACAAGTATCTGTGGAATGTAATATCAAGTCCTTTTAGTATATGCCAGGTAGTGGTGTAGTGTGGTGGAATGTTCTCTGTACAATGTAAATAAATAAAGTTTGGACCCATGCAGGGCACCTTGGAAGTGGGTGGAGAATCCGAGGCAGCCAGGTAGGAAGAAGGGGTGGAGTTTACTAGTCGCCATCTGTCTCCCGAAGAAGAAGCATGTAGGAATTCAGGTGAGCCACGGGCTGCAAGCCACGTGGTGGATAGATTCATGGAAATGGGTTGATTAAGAAGAAAGAGCTAGCTAGTAATGTGCTTAAGATATGGGCCAAGCAGTGTAAAGTATATAAGCGTGTGATTCATTTCTTTTGGGGGACAAAAGCGCGTGAACCAGGTTCCAAACAGGTGCCACACATGCGCCAGGTCATAATCCTCCAGCCCCAAACAGGCCGAGAAAAACTTACTACAACAGTGTAGTTGGGTCATATTGGAAATACAATTTTAGCATTTTGAGGGGTCCCTATACTGATTTGTAGAGTGTCTGTACCAGTTTAAAATTTTACAGACAGTGAATGAGGAGCTTCCTTTCTCCAACGTGTCCTTCAGTATATGTTCAGTTGTATTGTTGAATTTTTTTCCATTCTGACTAGGATAAAATGCAATCTCAAAGTTTTGATTTGAATTTTTCTATTTTCTAGGAACAATAATCATATTTAGACATTTCTTATTTTTTACTATTTCCCTATATATGTATATATACATATATATGCACATATTATTACCTCTCTATACACACACACACACGTGTGTATGTATACCCAGGTTTTCATCTTTGATTTTTGTCTACATATCTGATTTTGTTTTTTGTTGTTGTTTGTTTGTTTGTTTGTGGTCCATGTACATAGCCTTTTTTAAAAAAAAATTTATGTTAAGATTCCAGGTCCACTTCTTCAGTGAGTCACTTTTTTAGTTTGTTTGCTTGTTCTTTGGTTGACATTATACTTTGAATTCTTTACACATTCTGGATATTAATTCTTTATCAGCTGAGCTGGCAAAGACTCCCACATTGTGAACTTTCTTTTTAATATACTGCTAGATTCTTTAAATCTTCAGAAGCTTTTAAAATGTAGTCTCACTTGTCAATTTTTGGCCTTAATTTTTGGTCAAACTGTAGACTTATTCAAAAAGTACTTTCCTACACCTGTCTCATGTAAGAAGGTGCTACCAATGTTTTCTTCTAGCAGTTTGGGTGTTTCAGATTTCACATTCAGATATTTGATCCTTTTGCAGTAAATTTTTGTGCAAGGTAAAAAATTCCTTATTGTATTTTTTCTGCATGTGGGTTCTCAGTTTTCTCAACACCATTTGTAGAAATGTTTTATTTTCTCCATTTTGTGCTTTTAGAATCTTTGTCAAGTAGTAAATAGCTGAAATCATATGCACTCAGGTTTGTGTCTTTGATTTTGTTCTATTGGTCTACATTTCTGGGGGTGTTGCTTGTGCATATGCCAGTGCATATTATTTTAATTGCCATGGTTGTATAATACATCTTAAGGTCTAGAAAAATAATCACTCAAGTATTCTACTTCTTCCTTCAATTTGTTCTTTATATCCAAAATATTTTATGATTCCATATGAATTTTAGTACTTTTTCTAGTTCTGTGAAAAATGAGATGAGGATTTGATTAGGATTATACTGAAACTTTAAATAGATTTTGGCAAAAAGTTCATATTCACCATACTAATTCTACCAATTCATGAGAGTAAAGTGCTTTTCTTCTTTCTAAAGTCTACCTCTTTCTGCAATGGTATAAAGTTTTTATTATTAGATTTCCACATTGATTATGTTTATTCTTAGAGATTTAATTTGGTTTGAGCCTATTTTAAAAGGAGTGTAAGTTTGTTAGTGATATATAGACAAGATATTGATTTGTGTAAGTTCAGACTCTGTATTCTGCCACATTGATGAATTTTGATTTTTTTTTTTTTAGAAGTTTTCAGGTAGAATTTTGAGATCTCTTATGTATAATATTATATGATCTGTAAGTTGGGATAATTTCATCTTTTTCCATTTATATGTCTTCAGTTTCCTTCTTTTGCCTTATTATTTCATCTAGTACTACAGGACAATATTTTTTAAAAAGCTGGGGATTGTGGACAGACATGGCTCATTTGTGATTTCAATGAAATTGCTTGGCTGTGAATTTCTTATATGTATAATGTTTATTATGTTGAGATATATCTCATCTAGTCATTTCTTTTACTTGAACTTTATCATAAAGGCATATTGAATTTTGTCAAACAATTTTTTTATTGCCACTGAAATGACTATGTGATTTATATCCTTAAATTTTTAAATATGTTTTATTATATTTATTGTCTTGACTATATTGAACTGTCCATGCATTTAGCCATGGTAAATAATGTTTCTTATATTATTCTACATTTAGTTTTCAAGTATTTTATAGTTTTAAAAATCTTGTATAAATTGCCATATATTGGTCTACTGGTATACTGGTGTTTTCGTTTGGTTTGGTTTGATTTTTTGTTATACTTTTACTAGGTTTTGGTATAAAGTGATACTGGCTTTATAGGAGTTTAGAAGTGCTCCCTTGAAAGTAGTTGAAGAAGGATTGGCTGTACCTTCTTTGCATGTCTGCTACAATTTTGTTCTTAATGTAGCTGTTCCTGAACTTAACTTTTTAACTAAAGGGCTATTATTTGTTGTTGTTATTTAATTACTGTTTCAGTTTTCTCAATTGTTATGATTCCACTTTGGTTGTTGGCTGAACCTAGGAGTTCATTTATTTTCTTTAGAATTTTCAATTGAATAGAGTACAGGTTTTCAAAGTTTTGCTTGAAGTATTATCAATACTTTTGGTATTAGTTGTGACAGTTCCCTATTCTTTTCTGATTCTGTTCATTTGAATTCTCTCTTTCTTTTGGTTATTTGGACCAAATTTATTTATTTTCTCAAAAAGGCAGTCTTAGATTATTGATTTTTTTCACTGATTCTTATTTGTTTCTTCTTACTTCTTTAATTTGTGACCTTATATTTGTTTTTTGTTTTTTTTTAAAAAATTAGCTGTGTTTGGACTTTTTTTTCTCTTCCATTTTTTTAGTTTTCACCAATATAACTAAGTTTTTGTGCTTTTATCTCCTATAAATGTAGACACCCTCCTACATTTTTCTCCCCTATAAATTTTCCTTTTAGATCTGCTTTCAATGTGTTCCAGAGCTTTTATGATGATGTGTTTTTTCTTTCTTTATTTCCAGGAATTTTTTCTTTCTTTCTTAACTTTTTTTACTCATTGTTTAGTAATGAGTTCTTTTTTTTTTTTTTTTTTTTTTTTTTTTTTTTTTTTTTTTTTTTTTTTTTTTTTTTTTTTTTTTTTTTTTTTTTTTTTTTTTTTTTTTTTTTTTTTTTATTTATTTATTTATTTATTTTGCCTTGGTGTTTGCCTGGAACTGGAACTTACAGACAGTTGTTAGCTGCCATGTGGGTGCTGGGAATCGAACCCAGGTCCTCTGGAAGAGCAGACGGCGCTCTTAACCGCTGAGCCATCTCTCCAGCCCCCTAGTAATGAGTTCTTTAAGACCCATGAATTTGTGCATTTCTTACACATTTAGTGTGTTCTAAATTTTAAGTTTCATTACATTACAAGCAGATAGAATACATGAAGTTTTTTCAATCTTTGTGTATTTTGAAGATTTAGTTTGTGTCACAGGATGTGGTTTATTTTATAGTTTTCATGTGCTACCAAGTAGAAAGTATATTCTTTATTATTATTTTAAAACTTGTCCCATGAATATTTTGTTTCTTGCTCCATCTCTTAACCTTTCTCTCAGTCCTCCCCCAGCCTCTCCCATCTCTCCTTTGCCGCTCTACTCCCCTTTACTTACAAGAGCAGGCAAGGAATCCCAAGGTGTGTTAATTCAGTCTGGCATATCCAGTTGAAGTAGGACTGAGTCCCTCTCCAAAGAATCAAGACTGAGAAAGGTGTTTTCCTACAATACATGGGATGTAAGAACCCAGTTCAAGGACCCTGGTTAGTCTCTGCCCACACCTTTCAACTGTCATCTACCTTCAGAGGGTCCAGATCCATTCCATGAAGCCTCATCAGCTGTCATTTCCTAGTTGGAGAGTGACCAGAAACACGTGACAGCTTATTTCATAGTTCTCCCCATTATGATACTGATACCTCAGTTCATAAATCTCTCCTTTATCTCTTCTGCTAGACTAGTAGATCAGTCCAGTGTTTAGCTATTGATCTTTGAATCTGCCTCCATCAGCTGCAGGATAAAGGTTCTACAATGGCAGTTAGGGTGGTCATTCGTGTGAAGATAGGGAAAGACCTGTTTAGCTATCCTCTCCACTATTTCTTGGAGTCTTAGCTGGCTCATCTTGTGGGTTCTTGGGTGTTTCTCAGTACGAGGTTTCTCTCTAATTCCACAATGGTAACTGTATCAGGATATCCACTTCTTGCTCTCCCTCTCTGTTACACCCCCCACATCATGTCATGTTCTCAGATAGTCTTCTCACCTCCCATTGCCTCATCATGATAGCACTTTTTTCAGAATATCATAGAAGACATATTCATTGGTGTTTATGTATAATATTCTGTAAGTGTCTGTTAAATGCACTGGTTAATAATGGTATTTTTCTGGATGTTTCTCTATTATTTTGTCCAGATGACATGTCAATTGGAGAAAGTAAAGTATTAATATTACCTACTATTGGTAGGTTGATTTTAATCTGCATACTTAATTGTAGTAGTATTAATTACTCTGAAATTGACTACACCAGAATTTGATGCATATATGTTCAGGGGAGTAACATATCTTTTATTAACTATTCCCTTGGTTAGACTAAAGTGTCTTAACTTTTTTCTTATAGTTTTAGTTTGAATTTTTTTGTTAAGTAGTGAGAGAGTGATGCCTGTTTACTCCCGGGTCCTATTTTGTCCATCCTCTTACTCGAAGGTTGAACCTATATTCTACAGAAATTCATGTTTCTTGTAGAAAGCAGATAGATGGATATATTGTTTCTTGTTCAATTTATCCTAACTAGAGAACTGAGGCCATTAATATTAAAAAATATTATTGAAATGTCTGGGTTAATTACAGTCATTATTCAGTTGACTTTTCATGATGATGTTTGAGTTCTCTCTGGTTCTTTTTTTTATAGTAATCATGTCTTTGTGATTCATTCTATAGTCTTTTTCATATACTCTTTCACTTCTTTATTCAAAAATATTCTCTCTGGGGGCTGGAGAGATGGCTCAGCGGTTAAGAGCACCGTCTGCTCTTCCACAGGACCCGGGTTCGATTCCCAGCACTCACATGGCAGCTAACGGCTGTCTGTGGTTCCAGTTCCAGGCAGGCACCAAGGCAAATAAATAAAAAAAAAGTTTAAAAAAAAGAGTTTGTACAAAAATATTATTCTCTCTATTTTTTCTAGGTTTAATTTCTTAAAGATAATTTTAAGGATGTTTAGGTCATAGAAATTTTTTTCTTTCTCCTTTAACTATGGAGAAAAGTTTTGTTCAGTATATTAGTCTAGGTTGGCTTGCATGGTATTTTTGAACTTGCAAAGAATTGCTCCAGGTTCTTCTTGTTTTCTACATTTTTATTACTAAATCAGCTGTCATACTAATGAGTTTTTGTGGTGATATGTTACATATTTAATAAAAATTAAAATATTTGAGAGATTAACACACAGTCAAAAAATAGGCAGACAGCTCAGGAAGTTTTTCAGCTTTGAGAACAAGACCAAACAGCTAGGCTTCAATGGCACATACCTTTAATCCCAGCACAGGGCAAGCCTGAGAGTGGTGCCCTTAATCCCATAACTCCAGAGACAGAAATTTTTGTGTTTCTGTGAGCTCAAAGCTGCTACCAAATAGAGTAGTTCTTGCTTTTAATCCTAACCTGGATTGGATGCAGCTGACAAGAATGGTATTTAAGGCGGTATAGGAAACCAACAGAGGCAGAAGTGAGCAGGAGTGAGGCTGAGGAAGTTGGAAGATAGCTGGGTGAGAATTGACTGTGGTGTTTCTTCTCTCTTATATTTCAGCCTTTTCCTGATATTTGGTTGTGAGCCTCTCTCCTGACAATCCAAATTCATGCAATATTTTTCTTTATATATAACTTCTTTATTGCATTTTAACATATCCCTTGATCTGTGTACTTAATATTTTAAATATGATATGACATGAAGACTTTCACTATTTGGTCTTGTCATTTGGTGTTTATGTATCCATATGATATCTATATGGTTTGGTTAGTTTGAGAAAATTTCTTCTGTAATTTTATTGAAGATCTTGAGTTTTCAATAGACTTGACATTCTTTTTTCTCATCCTTTTTTATGATTCAAAGTTTTGGCCTCTTTATCATGTCCCACATTTCGTATATGTTCCTTTACTGTTCTTTTTATATTCTTTCTTTATTTTATCTTATTCCTCAACCTTATATTTGAGTTCTGATAGTCTCTTTCTGACTTATTCATTCTACTTCTGTTTTCATTTGAGTTTTCTATTTGGGTTATAAGACATTTTAGTTCTATGTTTATTTCGGCTTGAATCATTTTCACTTTATTGAAATCTGTTCTCAAACTCTAAATTGATTTTATTATTTTTATCAGCCTTATGTTTACTTATTTTTTTGAGGGGCAGTATTCTTTAAAAATTTTGAATTCTTTGATGAAGTTATAATTGTTTGTTGAAATTCTGTAACTGAGGGTTTATCTGAATAATTTTCTTTTCTTCTTCTTCTTCTTCTTTTTTTTTTTCAATCTGGCTCCAGGCCTCTACTTTTTTTTTCCTTTTTATTTTAAAGAATTGTATTTTATTTATTTTTATGATGCCTCTTTTTTTTATTATTAAGAATAAAGCTGTGGAGAAGAGAGAATGACCTGATGTGGTGGGAGGGGGAAGGGAACTTGAATAAGGATCTACAAGTATAGAAAGTGTGACTTCTTTGTTCATAATAATAAATAAATAAATAAACAAATAAATAAAAGAATAAAGTCACAATTTCTACCCATGTATCCTTATTCAAGTTGCCTTCCCCCTCCCACCCACCTCCCAGTCATTCTCTCTTCTCCACATCTCCCCATATCCTTCCCAGGAAGGGCAGGAGTTTCCAAGGCCTAATATTGTTCAGTTCAGCATCCACTCCTGGCAGATAAAATTTCCTCACCCCATCATCAAGACTGAGTCAGGTGTTCCTCTAGAAGGAGTGGAATCCAAGGTGACAGTACAAGGTGTTTCAGACCCCAAGCTGTTCAGTGGTTGTGGTTTGCAGCTTGGACAAGCTTTGCTTTTTGCTTTTTGGTTTAGAGTCCACTAATGAGTGAGTAATCCCCTGCTTATCTTTCTGGATTTGAGATACCTCCATCAGGAGGATATTCTCCAAATCCATCCATTTGCCTGTAAATTTTAGGATATCATTTTTTTCTTACTGCTGGGTAGTACTCCATTGTGTAGATGTACCACATATTGTTAGTTCATTCTTCAGTTGATGGGTATCTAGGTTGTTTCCTGGTTCATGCTATTATCAACAATGCTGCTATGAACATGTTTGGGCTGGAGGGATGCCTCAGTCATTAAAGGCTTGGCTCACAACCATAAATATCTGGATAATTTTCAATGTCAAACATTTCTATAAGTTTTGTAGTTTTAGTGAGTAGTTGCTGCCTTTATATGTATATTGTTTGTATTTTTTACTGAGAACAGGATTTTTTTTAGTTCTACATATGATAAAGAAAGAGGAAGCTCAAGAAGAAGAGAATGTGCTTCTGTTGGAAAAGAGTAAGGGGTTGTATAAGAGGATTGTTTAAGTCAGGTTCACAAAAAAAAGGAATGTGATGGTGTTCAGTTTCTGTGTCCTGGTCCAAGGTTATCATGTGGGAAAAGATTTAGGGGCTAGAAGGTGTGAGAAGCATGGAGATTCAAGAAAATACACTTGGCTAGATTACTAAAGACAGATATGCCAGAGTTCTTTAGGTGGACATAGAGATTGAATATGACATGCAAGAGGCCTTTACATTAGAGTAGGTGAAATGGGTCACTGTAGAAGTCTAGAGGGGGTTGCAGTCTAAGCAAGCATAATCAGACTAGGCTGTGACAATAGAAGTAAGCCCTGGACTATGTTTGAGGAAATGGAAGTAGTAGCCTGAATGGGAGAATCAAGAAACTAGAGAAGAATTTTACCTCTCCAACCTATATATCCACTAATCTATCATTGAAACTTGGTGGGTGGAAGGGCCTCAGTAATTTTCTGCTTCAATATAGGAACAATAAGTCAAAGGTGCTAAAAATGTGATTCAAACTATACCCTGCAAAATTATCAATCACCATAGATAAAGTAAACAAGATATTTCATGACAAATCAGACTGAAAGAGTATCTATCTACCAATCCAGCACTACAGAGAGTATTAGAGGGAAAACTCCAACCTAAGGACCCCAGATACACCCACAAAATCACAAACAACCAATAATTCCATAGAAGAATACTCCAGAGAAAGGAAATATAAACAAGTTACCACCAAAAAATGGTAGGAAATATCAATCAATGGTCACTAATTTCCCTTAGTATCCATACACTCAACTTGCCTATAAAATGTCACACACTAACAAGATGGATACAACAACAGAAGCCATACTTCTGTTGCCTTCAAGAAACACACCGAAACCACAAAGACAAACACAGGCTTAGAATAAAGGGTTGGGAAAAGATTTTCCAGTCAAATGGTCCTAAGAAACAAGCGGGGGTTGCAATCCCAATATGTAACAAAGTAGACTTTAAGGTAAAAGCAATAAAAAGGGACCAAGATGGTCACTACTTATTCATCACAGGAAAAATTGGTCAAGAGGAGATTTCATTCTTCAATATTTATGCCCCTAATATAGGGGCACCTACATATGTAAAAGAAACAATGCTAAAGCTCGAATCCCACATCAATTCTACACCCTAATAGTGGGAGACTTCAATACCCCACTTTCAACCCTGGATACATAACCAGACAGAGCCTCAACAGAGAAATAAGGAGTCTAAATGAGGTTATGATGCAAATGGATTTCATAGATATCTACAGATCTTTCCACCCAAAGGCAAAGGAATATACATATTTCTCAGCTCCTCATGGAACTTTCTCCAAAATTGACCACATAATTGGTCATAAAGCAAATATCAACAGATACAAAAGAATGGAAATAATCCCTTGTAACATATAGGACCACCAGGGCATAAAGTTAGAATTCAACAACATCAAAACCCAAAGAAAGCCTACCAACTCATGGAAACTAAACATCTATCAGCTGAAACATCACTGGGTCAAGAAAGAAATTAAGAAAGAAATCAAAGTCTTCCTAGAATTTAATGAAAATGAATCCACAATTTATCCAAACTTGTGGGACACAATGAAAGCAGTCTTAAAAGGAAAATTCATAGCACTAGATGCCTATATGAAAAACCTTGAGAAATCCCAAACTAGAGACCTAACAGTTCAGCTGAAAGCCTTAGAAAAATTAGAAGCACACTCACCTAGAAGGAGTAGATGGCAGGAAATAATCAAACTTAGAGCTGAAATCAATACAATTGAAACAAAAGAACAATACAAAGAATCAATGAATCTAAGATTTGGTTCTTTGAGAAAATTAACAAGATAGATAAGCCCTTATCCAAACTAATCAAAAAGCAGAGAGACAGAGAGAGTGTTCAAATCAACAAAATCAGAAAGGAAAAGGGGGACATAACAACAGACCCCCAGGAAATACAGAGAATTATCAGATCATAATTTAAAAATCTATATTCCACAAAACTGGAAAACCTAGAAGAAATGGACAGCTTTCTGGACAAGTACCACCTACCAAAATTAAATGAAGATCAGATTAATTACCTAAACAGGCCTACAACCCTTGAAGAAATTGAAGCTGTCATTAAAAACCTCCCCAAAAATAAAAGCCCTGGTCCAGATGGTTTCAGTACCAAAGTCTACCAGACATTCAAAGAGGAATTACTACCTTTACTCCTCAAACTATTTCACACAGTAGAAACTGAAAGAGTATTGCCAAATTCCTTTTATGAGGCCACAATTACCCTAATACCCAAGCCACTCAAAGACACAACAAAGAAGGAGAATTACAGACCAATTTCCCTCATGAATATTGATGCAAAAATTCTCAACAAAATTTTGGCAAACCTTATACAACAATGTATAAAAGATATCATTCAACACGATCAAGTAGGCTTCATCCAAGAAATGCAGGTCTGGTTTCACATACGAAAAACTGTAAATGTTATCCATCATATAAACAAACTAAAGGAACAAAACCACATGATCATATCCTTAGATGCAGAAAAAGCCTTTGATAAAAGTCAACACTCCTTTATGATTAAAGCCCTGGAGAGATCAGGAATACAGGAAGAATACCTAAATATAATTAAGGCGATTTACAAGAAGCCGACAGCCAGTATCAAACTTAATGGACAAAAACTCAAAGCAATCCCACTAAAGTCAGGAACTAGACAATGATGTCCTCTCTCCTCTTATCTATTCAATATAGTTCTCAAAGTTTTAGCTAAAGCAATAAGTGAACGAAAAGCGATTAAGGGGATACAAATTGGAAAAGAAGAAGTAAAGCTATCTCTATTTGCAGATGATATGATTGTATACATAAGTGACCCACAAAATTCTTCCAAGGAACTGCTACAGCTCAAAAACACCTTCAGCAATGTAGCAGGATACAAGATAAACTCAAAGAAATCAGAAGCCCTTCTATACACTAGATATAGAAGAGTTAAAAAAGAAATAAGGGATACTTTACCCTTCATAATAGCTGCAAATAGTATTAAATACCTTGGAGTAACTATAACCAAAAAAGTAACAGATATATTTGATAAAAGTTTAAAACCACTGAAAAAGAAATTGAAGAGGATATCAGAAAATGGAAAGCTCTCTCATGTTCCTGGATAGGTAGGATCAACATAGTAAAAATGGCAATTTTACCAAAGGCAATCTACAGATTCAATGCACTGCCCATCAAAATCCCAACACAATATTTTTTGGACCTTGAAAGAACAATACTCAATTTCATTTGGAATAACAGGAAATCCAGGATTGCCAAAAAAATTTTTACTCAACAAAAGAATCTCAGGAGGTATCACCATCCCTGACTTCAAGTTATATTATAGAGCTACAGTAATAAAAACAGCCTGGTACTGGCATAAAAACAGACTTGTGGACCAATGGAATAGAATTGAGGATCCAGACATTAACCCAAAAACCTATGAACACCTGATCTTTGACAAAGAGGCCCAAAACATTCAATGGAAAAAAGATAGTATATTTAACAAATGGTGTTGGCATAGCTGGAAGGAAGTGTAGAAAAATGCAAATAGATCTGAACCTGTCACCCTGCACAAAACTCAAATCCAAGTGGATCAAAGACCTCAACTTAAACCCAGCCACTTTGAACTTGATAGAAAAGAAAGTGGGAAATACACTTCTACGAAATGGCACAGGCGACCACTTCCTAAATATAACACCAGTGGCACAGACACTAAGACCAACAATCAATAAGTTGGATCTCCTGAAGGTGGGAAGCTTCTGCAAAGCCAAGGACACTGTCAATAGGACAAAACGCCAGCCTACAGAATGGGAAAAGATTTTCACCAACCCTACAAGTGATAGAGGCCTTATCTCTGAGATATATAAAGAGCTCAAGAGTCTAGAGCCCAAAACCTAGAATAACCCCGCCAAAAAATGTGGTTCAGATCTAAAAAGGGAGTTCTCAGCAGAGGAATTACGAATGGCTGAAAGGCACCCGAAAAAGTGCTCATTATCTTTAGCCATCAGAGAAATGCAAATCAAACAACTTTGAGATAACACCTAACACCTGTTAGATTGGCTAAGATAAAAGGCACAGATGACAGCCTATGTTCGAGAGGATGCAGATCAAGGGGAACACTACTCCATTGTTGGTGGGAGTGTAAGCTTGTTCAGCCACTTTGGAATGCAATATGGTGGTTTCTCAGAAAATTGAGAATCGATCTCCCCAAGGACCCAGCAATATCACTTCTGGGTGTATACACTAAAGATGCACATTCTCACTCCAAAGGTATTAGCTCAACTATGTTCATAGCAGCTTTATTTGTAATAGCAAGAACCTGGAAGCAAACTAGATGTCCCTCAACTGAAGAATGATTTAACAAACTGTGGTACATCTACACAATAGAATACTACTCAGCATTAAAAAAAATGATATCCTAAAATTTGCAGGCAAATGGAAGGATTTGGAGAATATCCTCCTCAGCGTTGTATCACAGACTCAGAAAGATAAACAGGGGATGTACTCACTCATTAGTAGACTCTAAACAAACAAACAAGAAAAAAGCAAAGCATGCTCAAGCTGCAAACCACAACCAATGAACAGCTTGGGATCAGAAACACCCTGGACTGACCCTTCAGATCCCACTTCAACTATAGGAACACTTGACTCACTCTTGAGGGAGAGGGGACAAAACTGGATATGCCAGGAGTGGAGACTGAACTAAGCAATATTGGATCAGTGGGACCATGGAACTGTCTGCTGCCTGCCCAGGAAGGGGATTGGGAGTTGTGGAGAAGAAAAAATGACCTGATGGGGCGGGAGGGGTAGGGACCTTGAATAAGTATATACAGGGATAGAAAAAAAAATTCAGAGGGAAAGGTGAACGCAAAGTAATTTTATGTGTAGCAAATTATTTGCATTATCACCCTTGATAAGTCATGCTTATGATTTTTATTTTCTTTATACTTATTGTTAACTTATCAGCATTTTAAATTCAATTTACTGTTTTTCTTGATAAATACAAAATAAATAAAGAAAAAAAACCAGTTTCACTACTGGGAAATCTGTTTCAGGAGACAAATCATTATCACATTCTTTCACAACTGCTATCACATCTTCAGCCTCTGGCCTGAACCCCACATCTGCACCTCCAACATCTGCTTTAACAGTACCTGTTTCTCCTGTCCCACAATTACCAATACTTCCTTTACTTCAGGTGTCAAATGTTCTTAGACAGTTATTTTCCACTTTACAAGCCAAACTATAGCTTTATAATTCTAATGTGGACATATCCAAAATATATGAATTTCTTAAAGCAGCTGTAGCACATGCTTCCCTGCAGTTTGTCATCCACAAGTTTCTTACTGCTGGACCATCTGCCTTCAACATTACGTCTCTCATTTCTCAAGGTGCCCAGCTCTCTACACAAGCCCAGTCATCTAATCAGTCTCTAATGTCTCTAATGTCTGTTGCTTCATCCCCAAGAACCTATGTGTCTCCAAGTATAAGTACACCTCAAACTAATACAGTCCCTATAAAACTTTTGATCAGTACTCCACCTGTTTCATCACAGCCAAAGTTTAGTACTACAGTAGTTAAACAAGGACCACATGTCAATCGGCCACACAGCAACCTATAACTGCTGACAAGCAGCAGGATCATGAGTCTGAGTCTCCTCAAAATTGTCAGTGCTTACAAAGCCAGATAAGTCCATCACCTGGTCCAAATCATACTTCCAGTAGTAAAGCATCAAATGCAATGGTTGTGCCAAAGAATACATCTGTTCAGCCTGTGTGCTCATTAACACCTACGCTAGTAACACACTTCAATGATAATCTCATAAAACACATACAAGGCTGACCTGCAGACCATGTAGAGAAACAGGCATCAAGACTGTGTGAAGAAGCCCATAATATGGGAAGCGTTCATATGTCAGAAATATGTATTGAATTAAAAAATTTGACATCTTTATTTTGAATATGTGAAATTCAAGCAACTTTGCAAGAACAGAGGATACTATTTTTGAGACAACAAATTAAGAAACACGAAAAGCTAAAAAATCACAACTCTTACATGGTTTGAAGATGTGAATAATTGCACATGGTATCCTATACAAACTGTAAATCTGCTGCCCAGTCATAACATTTTGAGCTGCATTTAAGTAGACTGTGGACAATTAAGCTGGGCAAAGGAAATGACAGGGGGACAGGGGTCTGTGAGATTCAGTTCAGGGGAAAGATACAAGACTGATTTGTAAAACCCTTGAAATGTAGATTTCATGTAGATGTATCTTCACATTGTAAATATGTTTTGTAGAGTGAAGCTATGGGAAGCCATGTGTAACAGAGCTTAGACATCTGAAACTAATTAATGGTGAGGTGGCTAAATACCTAGCCTTTTACATTGAAATCTGTCTGCAAAATTAGCTATTTTTAGAAAAGAAAATATTTGTGGGTTAATTTATCATTCAGAAATCTTGCATTTTCAAACATTTACTGCACATGCCAAGTGATCTGTCTAAGAATATGATTTTGAGCAGTGTACAAATACCATGAGATAACTGTTTTTCACTTTCAAGAGCAGTGCAGTTCCTTTGGTTTTGCAAAGAAATGTTTTCATTTCTTGTGTGGTCCATTCCCTCTGAAGTCCTTGGCCTGATTTTATCTAGTTTTAAGGTGCCCCTTCTCCTTTCTTATGGCACTGTTGCTGTGGCAATTTTCTATAACCTTTCATTTCCATGTATAGTAGCTGGAAGTTGCACTGATTGAGCATAACTCACATGTTTGTATAAATTATTAAATTCCATTTGCACCCTGTAAGAACAGACTTAAAAGTACTGCTGGGCAAGTGTGTTGAAAGTACATTGACTGCTAAAGTGCAAGGAAGTGGCCCAATGAACATGGTTGTGGGAGAGGAAGAGGAAAAAAAGCTAGTCAGATGTGCATTGTATCTGTTGTAATAAACATGTTTAAACAACAAAAAAGATGGGAATAGTCCTTGCTCATATTATTAGGAGTCCCACAAGTAGATCAAGCTATACGAATGTCACATATATGTAGCAGGCCTAGGCTGGTCTCATGTAGGCTCCCTGATTGTTTGTTCAGACTCTATGGGTACCTATGTGCCCAAGTTAGTTGTTTCTGTGGGTTTTCTTGTGATGTCTTGACCCCTTTGGCTCTTAAAGTCTTTCATCCCTCTTTTAGCAGAATTCACTGATCTTAGCCTAATGTTGGCCTTTGTGTGTTTGCATCTGTTTCCATCTGTTTCTGGATAAAGTCTCTGAAGACAGTTGAAGTAGTCACAATTCTGATCACAGGAGATGACCAGTTGAGGTTAAGTAGATACTATTGATAAGAACAGAACCTAAAGAATCTAAACAAACAAACAAACAAATAATTATCATCAATCCCTCATAGATTTTTAGCTATAGAGAAGGCTGAAAATTCTTGCAAAAAGTGAAAACAAGAGCATATGGACACACAAAGCTTTTTTATAAGAAATTACTGAAGTCAAGACCCTTCAGGGGCTGCTGGAGTCAGACCCTACAGTGGCTACAGATGGATTATGAAAGGTAATGATGCTTGTGGATGGAATTGTCATTGCCTCCATTAGGTAGTGATATCATTGAGAAAAAGGACATCAGTAGGAGATGGAAGATAATGAGGGAGAGAATTGAAATTTCTAAAATTCAATATATACACATATAATACTGTCAAAAATACTTAAAAATTTTGACAGTTTCCCAAGTATTAGGGGCAATGCCTACGTTTTCATGCCTTTCTTCATATAGTCACTCAGCACATATCATGTGGTGAAGATCAGAAATAAAAACACTCCTTGTGATTGGAGTAGCAAAAGGACGAAGTAACCACTTTGAAACACATGCTGAGCAAAGCTGTCATGTTGGAAACTGCAGAGAGCATTTTGTTCTCTATGACAAAGACAGGCTTTCAGTGGAAATGCCATTAACAGAGGCCACATAAACTGTCAGCAGGGTGGCTAGGCAGAGTCAGAGCCCTTTGTCTGAGGGAGACAAAAATATCAAGAAGCAATTTCACTGCAGTTCTCCCCACTTTTGGCTCTTACATTTCTGCCCTTTCTTCCTTAATGATCCCTGAGCCATAGGAGAGAGATTGTGGTATGGATGTGCCTTTGAGGACTGAGTACTTTACTGTCACTTAGTTACTTATTGTCTCATTTTGGCCACTTTACTGCTGTCCAGTATAAAAAGAAGCTTTTCTGTTATGGGTTGAAAACTGGATTTATCCATGTATAGAAAAATGAACATTTATATGTTCTGCTTTTAGAAAAAGAGCAAGGCCTGTGATGTAAAGTTTTCAGATGGGAATAGAGCTTTTCAGTCATGTGCCTTTCCATTTGTGGCTCTTGTAAGCAACCCAGTTAGCTCATTGGGCTGGTCTTGGAGAACTTCTTTGGTTTTATTATTTGAAAGAGGTCTAATAGATATCTCTTTTGGATCTCTCATGGAAGATGCAAGCTACAAACTCTAAGAGTGGCTGTTTATACCACTTATTTATTCTATTATATCCAGAAATAGGAAGCAATTTACTTTTGAATCATATAACACATTTGTTTATCTTTTTTGAAATAATAATCCTAGAATAACTTGTTTTTTAAACTTGACTGTTGAATTTTGATGAATTCTGGAATATTTGAAAGTTAACATTAAAAATAAATGATTTATTATATCTAAAAAAATCCTGCTGTATCATATCTTTGGAACTTTACACAGTTAGGTTGATAGAATGGGCAAACCCAAAAATATTTTCCATTTATACAGGCAACATTCAACACACACACATGCTCTTTCCATATGAATGTTTAGTTACATAATTCAGATATAAAATATTCTTTAATATTTTTCTTTGCAAATTTTAAGTTTTGCTTTGTATGTTAATCTAATTATCTAAAGACTACAATTTCTGAAACATAAGTGATACCTATATTAAAGATTGTGTAAGACTAATTAACTGAGTACAGTATTTTGATTGTGGACAGTAGTATTCTATTGGTTCCAGAGCTAAAAGTATCTACTTAACCTTATATTATTGTTCTGTGTGTCTTACGTTGCATCCTTTAATTTTAAACTAGCTTCCACTTTTTAAACTAGCTTCCACTTAAGGAAAAGCTAAGAATGTCATCTAGTTAAGTCAATACCTAGATCATAATTTTCCTTACACCACCTAATTGATAGCTCCATTGATGTGTATTTTTAAAATTCTTGGACAGCTAGATTTCTGTGTATAATATGTGTGAGTGTGTGTGTGTCTGAGAGAGAGAGAGAAAGGAGGAGAGAGAGATATATTGAGAAGGAGGGAGAGATAGATTGTATGATGAATGTAAACATACATGGCAATGGTGCATATATGCCACAGTTTCTGTGAAAGTCAGTAGGTGATTTCCAGTGTTTATCCTCACATTTCACTTTTTGGGAGGGTTTCTTTGTTGTTTTCAGCTGTTTTGCATACATCACATGAGGTGACCCAAGGAATTTCATGGGTTCCTAATTCTTTTTCTTTTTTGTACTTCACTTTATTTTATTATTATGAACAAATAAATCACACTTTCTATCCTTGTATATCCTTATTCAAGGTCCCTTCCCCCTCCCACCATATCAGGTCATTCTCTCTTCTCCACAACTCCCCTCCCCGCCCCCCGCAGGCTGTTGGCGGTCTCAAGGTCCCTCTGTCCCAATATTGCTTAGTTCAGCTTCCACTCCTGGCAGATCCAGTTTTCTTCTCCAAACCTCAAGACTGAGTCAAGTGTTCCTCTAGGAGGAGTGGGATCCAAGGTTTCAGTCCAAGGTATTTCTGATCCCTAACTGTTCAGTGGTTGTGGTTTGCAGCTTGGGCATTCTTTGCTTTTTTCTTGTTTGTTTGTTTGTTTGTTTGTTTAGAGTCCACTAATGAGTGAGTACATCCCCTGCTTATCTTTCTGGGTTTGTGATACCTTGCTCAGGAGGATATTCTCCAAATCCTTCCATTTGCCTGCAAATTTTAGGATATCCTTTTTTCTTACTGCTGAGTAGTACTCCACTGTGTAGATGTACCACAGTTTGTTAATCCATTCTTCATTTGAGGGGCATCTAGGTTGTTTCTAGGTCCTTGCCACTGCAAATAATGCTGCTATGAACATAGTTGAGCTAATACCTTTGGAGTGCGACTGTGCATCTTTAGGGTATACACCCAGAAATGGTATTGCTGGGTTCTTGGTTCCCAATTCTAAGAACACTGGGATTACAGATATGTGAAACTATGCCCTGCATTAAATAAGTTCTGGAGACTCAAATTCAGACCTTCATACTTACATGATGTTCATATTACAAATGCAGGCATTTGTTGAGTTCTTATTTTGTTTATTAACCTAAAACACTCATGCAAATATTTCCATAATGAAATACTTTACTTATACACTTAAATCTTAAGTTATTGAATCTCACCATTCCTCACATTTGGCTAAGAATAGAGGTTATATTCTTCCTTTTAAGCTAAAATATATTTTCCATTTTCAATTTTTTTGGCTTATTTTCTTTTTCTTTTATACCTCAGATTTATTCTGATCTCTGGCACCTTTCTGAATCACAAGGCAACATTCTGTCATTTGAACCTAATCACATATGGATGTTATTATATTTCATTAAATAACCTTTTATTATCATTTTAAAATCAATTTATGTGTATGTGTAGGTGTGCATGGCAGGGGAGAATGTTTTAGTACTCTTGTGTAGATCATCACATATTTTTTAAAGGTTAGATCTCTTCTTTTATGATGTGAGTTCTTAGGTTCAAACTCGGGTAATCAGTCTTCAAGATAAACTTTTTTACCCACTTAACCATCTCACCAGCATATGTTATATTTCTTTAATCACAGCATAATAATAGTGCTATCCAACATAATTTAATGTACAGTATTTTATGAATGTTTTAAATTTTAATAAAACATTTAAAAACTACAAAAGGTATTTGATTTTGATCATCTATCATTGTATGGTATTATACAGTGAAAATATACTTAATGTTTCCTAATGTGTTACAAAAATGATCTCTCATGAAGAAAAAGAGTCTATATAGAAATCGTATATATATACATATATATTTCAAAATAATAGAATTAGTTTGTCCAAACATGGTGGTTGGATGTGCAACTTATATGTATGTGAACCTGATGAAGAACACTTGGGCAGTAAGAAAAAATGAGGTGAATTCAATTGACCAAAGTACATTACATGAAGCAACTGAGAGAAAAAGAGCAATGGAATTTTATTGTCTTCTCCAATAAAACAAATAAAGCCACACACAGACACAATTTTCACAGACAAACTAAGTATAATTTTTACAGACTTTCCCTGTTGAGTGTTAATATCATGGTCTATGGGAAGAACATGGAAGGTTGATTCAGTAAAAATTGAAATATAATATGAGAACAATTTTCCAAAAATGACAGAAGTATACAACTTAATTTTGACATCAGTTAATAATTCTATAAGGAATAATTTTGATCAACTCCTTTCAACTTTTATAAAGACAAATATACATTTAGGAGTCAATGAATCGTAAAGAAGTCATATGCTTTGGCAATAGCTTCTGAAATTGTGGCAAAACTGTTCCAGACACAGAAAGTATGGATAGGTTGAAAGCATGGTTGAAGATAAGTAAATTAGCTGATGCAGTGGTAGCTCCAAAGTTGATATTAATGCATAGCTGAAGTCTATGACATCATGACATTTTATATATGCCCATTGTTTTATAATTTAAAAGTTTAATTACCTAGAGAAAACTAACTCATGCATTTGCAGGCTATGATAGTTCTTTGAAAATTAAAGAGGCAATTATTCTCAGTCACAAACAGAAATTTTGATAGATAAAAGCTTCAATTTTTAATTCTATATGTGTGTGGTTTTATATAACATTTATGAAATATCTGTGTATTTAATATTAACCTTTATTGTAGTATCTTCTATCAAAAACAATATTAAAAATCTTTTATATCATAATTATACCTCATTATATAAACTTATTGAAATTATATGGAGGAGATATATGCCCATTTTTATGTGTTTGTGTGGTACAAAAATCAAAAATTCGCCATAAGTTTTTACTCTAGTTCCTTGTGACACAGGTCTAGAGCTTTAGCTTAGAGGTTAAAAAGACACATGAGCTCGTTTACCTACAGGCACAACAGACAACTAACAGCCACTGGTCACTGGTAAACTGATTGCCAGGAGGATCAGATATTCTTTCCTGGCCTTGGTGACACCAACACTTATATGCACATACCTTCAAATACACACACACACACACACACACACACACACACACACACACACACACACACACTTGAAAAAACTAAACTTAATTTTTTAAAAAACATCTTACTGAGTTTACGAGGAAACATTTTATTATTACTCAGTATCACTTACAATAATTATATTTTCATGGGCCAATTTTATGTTTGATTAACTTTGTTATAAAGACAAAATTTAGTTGACATATAACTTTGTATTAATATTCTTTAGATAGTCTCTTGTCAAAGAGTAAATGGTATTTATAGGATAATAATAAAATAACTTAAAAAAATTTCGAAATAGAACAAAACAAACAAAAAGAAGAAAGACATATGAAACAGATATAGACTCAGAGACACTCATTGGAAACACATCAGAATTATAAAAATTTCAAGATGGAAGCTATACTATACATATATATGTAGTTTCTTTTCTGTATCTATGGCAAAATTTCCATTACAATCCACTCAAAACTAAACAGCAACATAGAATGAAGCTTAATTTTTTTGGCTATGTTGTCTTCACGCTTTTATAGGCACAGAACAGCATATCAAGAAATTTAAGGTAGTAACAGTATACTCACCCCATGAAATCCAAAGAACAAAGATAGAGAAAGGGATTCAGCTCACAGTGTCATCTCTAAGGGAAAGAGATTAGTATTTCCTTCATATTGTAAAGACAAAGGACCAGGAAATAAAAGTTATAATCCAAATATGAAAGCCTTTAGGACATTCTGGCAAACAGAATTGAATAGCACATTAAAAGGAACATACACCAGACACAAGTGTATTTTCCACAAGCTACAAGGATGATTCAATAGACACTATATTCATCTTTATACAATGTATGCTATATCAACTAACACTTTATTGATGACAGAATTAATTCACTTAGTTTAAATATATAAATATTTTGATCTTGATGTATGGATAAGCCAGAATGTAGAACTTCAGACATTGTTCTCCTGGTACATGATACATACTAGCTCATACAAATCACCATGGATGCCATTTATTTATTTTCCCTAACCAACTTTGTCTCCAAACTTTAAGAAAAAGTCATTTTATTTCACAATTTTATTTGGTATTGTAATAAAAACCTAGAGCAAGATATTGGAGAAAGGCAAAGATATCAGAGAGCTAACAAACCACAACCACTTCTCACCCAGCTAACTCTTCAGGGCTCTCTCCCTGGATCATCCAACTGCCAACTTCCAGGATATCAACCTATCAGAGAAGTAGCCAGGAAATCTGAACTCCTCCCTTCTCTGCCTCAAACCAGCTATCTTACTTCCTGGTTAAACATTCCTAGAATTAGGATTAAAAGTATATGCCACTACTGCCTAGCTGCTAGGCCTTGACATCACTGAAATCCAGATGGATCTTGGCCTTTCAAGTGATGGGATTAAAGGTGTGGGTCAACACTTCCTGACCTTCATGGCTTGGCTCTGAGGGTGGCTCTATCCTCTGTTATTCTGGCCTATTTTTATTAAATACACAATATATCACTACACCTTTCTTACTCTTCCCTTACCCACCACCCATCATTTTTCTATTAGTAAATCAGAATCTGTTCTCAGGCAATAATATAACCAAAAGCAATAAAGTTAACCATAATGGGCAGAAAATATTTGGTTAGGGTTAGGGTTTTCCCACAGTTATTAAATGTACCTTGAAACAACTTTCACTAATTTATTATTTAATTTTAGCATAAGGAGGAAGAGTTGGGATAGTAGACAACTGTAATGTGGTTATTTTCAAGCCAACTTCTTATTTCTTAATAGTGAAATTCAAGTCTCTTCTGAAATAATAATAAAAACAATAAAGAAGAAAGCTGATCACCTAACACAGAAGACCTAAAATGATTGGTATTTGAAAAATGCCAAGAGTATAAAAAGGAGTTGTTTCCTAAGATTAATGAGACCATAGAATAATGCAGTCATGTTTGTTCTTAAATACTACTCTACTACTACTAAATATTTGTAACATAATGAATAAATCTCTATTGAATGTTTTATTCATGCAAATATGTTGTGAAGGAAGGAAAAATAAACCAGAACCTTGTCCTGACAAGCTACTAAGGAGACATTGTAAAGGAGATCCTGTATATGCCGAAAGTATTCACTAATGCATAAATCTCAAGGAGTTTTGTACAATCAAATCTTGAAATAAATAAGCAATATATCTTTCCCCTGGGTAAAATAGACTTGGACATAAAATGTTCCTTGACTGTCATCTCTAGCTTATGCTTCTTTCTACAGATTGGGTTTGAGTTTTACACTATAGAGTTATATTCTCAACCATTTGCTAAAGGAAATTCAGATCTTTCCTCTCAAGTTCTCAATTTTTAGAAATTGATTTACTGTCCCCATTTTCAATAAACAATTTTGGAAGAGATGATCTGACTGGTAATTCACTAGACAGTGTGTGATATGTCCTAAATCGATAGTTTGCATTATTAGTATAATAGCATTACATGATTATATGATATGATGAGTTTCCAAGTAGATCAGGTTATTAGATTCAAATACATAGTGTTCCCTTGAGCAGTGGGGTTATAATTCTCTCAATAAATGAGACACTTTCATTTTGTGAAAGAAGTTTTAACAATGAAATGTCCTAAGAGACATGGTTTTTTAGAAGATATGTAATGGAGATAGACTTTGACAGAACTTTCAAACACCTGAGAAATACAATGAAGTCAGGCCTTCAGTAAACTGAGAGTTTTTTTAAGTTCCTCAGACACATGCTCCTCTTGTAACCTCTTCAGATATTATTGAACCATTTTTTTTTTTTTTACTGAAGTGCATGCTAGTGACCAATCTTAATGCATTTTCTGTATGTAGTCTTTCTTCTGATAAACTGAGACCTGTTGAAGACAGAACACATCTATATTGCTTGCATAGTTTTCAAATGCTTCCTGTAGTGCCCAGCCATGTATAATACCTGATGCTCATGTATTATCTAGTATTTTAAGAATTGTCTCGGGGCTGGAGAGATGGCTCAGTGGTTAAGAGCACCGTCTGCTCTTCCAGAGGACCCGGGTTCGATTCCCAGCACCCACATGGCAGCTAACAACTGTCTGTAGTTCCAGTTCTAGGCAAACACCAAGGCAAATAAATAAAGTTTAAAAAAAAAAAAAAAAAAAAGAATTGTCTCATACATTTGTTATAATTATTGATGAATTAATTTTCCAGTACACTTAGTATAGTGCATAGACTGAAATTACAATAAGTGGAAGGCATGTTTATATTTGAAGGTAATATTAAAATGAGAAAAATGTATGTATGTGGATAAATTCAGTAAATTCATCAGCTGAGTTATCTTCATTGTAGGTAATAAAAGATAATGCATGTTCACTAAAACTCCAAAACTGTATTGTTAAAATCCTTGCCACACAAGCATGAGGAACTGTGTTCAAATCTTTAGAACATATTAAACAGGATGCTGAACTGTACATATATAATTCTCTCCTCCTATTATAAGATGGAGGACAGAGAGGAGAATCCCCGGAAGCTTGTGGTCAGCTAACCTATAGTACTCAGAGGAACAGAAAGAAGTGGTTCAAATTGAAGACTGACAAGCAGGTTGTCAGTCTTGTGGCACATATATGCCATGACATAATTGCTTGCACTCAAACACACAAACATGTACTTATACACAAATATGCACCAGAGAGAGAGAGAGAGAGAGAGAGAGAGAGAGAGAGAGAGAGAGAGAGAGAGAGAAGGAGGGAGGGCTAGACAGGAAGGGAAGAAGAGAGAGAACAGCTAACAAAACCAGTACTGATCCAAGAACAGAGGTCCACTTTTATTCGAGTGTTGCAGATATCCCAAAGTACTCACACCCAGATAAGCTTCCGTTGTCGTCTTCCCAACTTAGCTTTAGGTAAATTTAAGCCTGGAAGACTCCTGGGTCCTCCTGATAACCAGTTCTTTGTGGTCCATCACAACAGCAGCACCAGGACTAGCCAGAGTGTGAAGGTTACATGAGGAAAATTGAAGCTAAATGCTGCTTCTGTGACAGCCTGCCCCAGCTTTAGTGCTATTGTAGGAGGTTTGGGTCCTCTGTTCCTATTGTTACCCACAGTCCTTTTGAGCCATCAGATCAATTGAATGGAGTTATGTAGTGGAAAGTTTTCAAGTGAGAGTTTCACTTACATTTAAAAATCATATTAGCCTTTGGAAAAGAAAAATCATATATCAATATCTAAGTGCTACAAAAGCTCACTGCACACTTTTTCTTTTAGCTGGTTCATGAAACTGAATTTCTAGCTGTGGACAGAATTTAAATATGAGCTCATTCTGTAAGGGCAAGGGTACTCATTTCCTGTTTAGTGTTCCATATGGCTAACTTTTACATAAAAGTTTCTTATAGGAGACTAAGGCAATATTTTTTGGTATCACCAAATATGAGAAAAAATCTTTAAAACAGTACAAAATACAAACTTGCTTGGATCAAGATATTAACTTCCAACCTTCATGTAGTGATTTGAAGTATTTCAACTCAATGTATTAAAAAATTTGAGTTGTACAAACCAAAACAATAAAACAATACATATTTCTACCTGGAAGACTACTAAATAATTAAATGAATAAAATCAATGACTAAAATCAACAGCAGAAGAAAGGACATAATGATGTACAGTACATATTTCCAGTTATGATTTTTATCAAAACATTACTTATGCATTAGGTATAATTTTGTCTTATACAAATGGAATCTTTCCAAGATAGCACAGCTCTCTCATTTGTTCAACAACTATTTCTAATTAAAATCTGTTCCATGCCAGAAACTTTTACTAGCTAAGTACTAGACATCAATAAACAATTTTCCTATAGTACTTTCCATAATTGAAAATACTACCTCCATAAGTACTATCTCTGCAAGATAACTTTTCCTTGACCATTTATTCAAGTTGTAACCATCCCAGGCCTGAAATAAAATGGCAGTTTACAATAACAGTAAGACTTTGGATATTGTGGAGAAGTCTGGGTTTTACTAAGAATGTAATAGTGGGTCTAAGAAAGTTGAAATTGTTCTTCTCAGATTAATAATCTTCTACAACAAGAAGACTACTGCTGACATTTTAGATTACGGAGGTGCTATTGAGTCAATGAGGAGAAAAAAAATGTATGTGTATGTATGTATGTGTGTGTATGTACATAGTGTAGAGTGTTCTTTATGCACAAGGATACAAGTGTACATGCCTACATATATATATAGGTGAGAAGAAGATAATTCTCTATACTCTGTACTTTAGTACCTCAGGATAGGATCTCTTGCTGAACTGGAATCTTGCTCTTTTGAAGTGGCCAGAAAACTCAGGCATCCACTTGTTTTTGCTTCAAATCCTTGAATTATAAACAATATCAGCCATGACCAGGTCTTTACTTACATGCAAGGAATTTGAACTCAGTTCCCTATAACTTTAAAGCAAGCATTCTTGGCTACTGAGTCTTTTTCCTAGCCTCTCATCTGACTTCTCAATAAATAATTTCCCTGACTGTACTATGGAATTTTCCTTTGAAGTGTATTGAATGTTGATTATTCACATAAGAATTTATTTTCAGTTAGTCAAGTAGTTACAAGAATATCATTTATTACTTTATTCAATGTCTTTTATGGAGAGATCAAAAGAGAAAAAAACTATCATATTTAAATGATAAGAAGATACTTATTTCTATGCAATGTTTGTTATAGAAAATTTTTTCGAGGAATGAGTCACGTAATTCACAGTTCCTAGTTTTGCTTCAGATTCTCAAATACCAGGACTAAGTTGTGATTCTCTGAGAATTGTGAGAATCTATTCATTCTGAGTGCATTATATCAGGGTCAAGCCCCCATTTCAAAGATTTGATATTCCATTTCTTTACTATTTTTCTGACTGTTTGGCTAATATAGTTTTACTCCATGATATATTACTTAAATCTATTGATAAGGATTGTGGCAGTGGAGTGGGAGAGAAAAGTCAGCAGATAAGAGAGCTTATAACTCTTCAGATGATCCAGCTTTTGTTCCCAACCTACATCCTGTGGATCAAACACCGTATAAGTCCAGTTCCAGAGGACCTTATTTGTACTTTTGGCATGAACCTGCATGTATTTGATGCATATAAATTTTACCAATACACACACATGCATGTGCACATGCATGTGCACACAGGCACACACACACACACACTTAAAATAATTAATTTATCTCCTTGTGAATATTATAGTGAATAATAAGGAAAAGGAAATTCACTTATTTGGATTTATCATTGCATATGTATGTAAGTGCTACAGCACTGATATAGAAGTCACCTGCCACCTCAGGTGCTGGTCCTCAACTTTCCGTTTCTTTAAGGTAGACTATTAATGTTTTCTGCTGCATAATCCAAGCTACCTGGCTTGGGATTCTCTCCTGTATCCACCTCCCATCTAACTACAGACTCTTGTATCCACCTCCCATCTAACTACAGAAGTGCTTGAATCATAGATCTGGACACTACCCATCTGGTTTTACATGGGCTGCAGAAATCCATACTCAGGTTCTGATTTTGTGTGGTTTCACATTACACATCAATCTAACTTCCATAGATGGAATTGAAACAATTGTGTGAAATGACAAAGTAAACCAACTATAAAGATGTTAACTTTTCCCAAGGACTCTGCCTGTCAAATAGCTGGAGTTAAGGATCCAAGGTTTCTTTTTTTATGAATAAGGTCATATTATTTATCCGTGTATATCTTTGTTTAAGGTTTCTGAGGGGAATATTTAGTTTAAATATCATGCCAGTATTGCTTAGTAACTATTTCACAATAAATGTAATTTATTTAAACTCATTCAATGCCTCAATAGCATTTTTTCTCTTTTTGTCCCTTGGAGGCATTTTTATGCTTAGTATATTGGGTATCTATAATAGAGTACCTAGCAAAATAAAAAAAATAATACATGTATGATAGATTGAATGCAATCAGTTCTGGACTCCACTCCTATTTTGAAATAAAAGCAATACAGTAACAGCACTACAACAAGTAACAGGCAGATGGAGGTTTATTAAAAACACATTATCTTTATAGATTAAATTACAGATTAAATCTGAATTAACCTTACCTTGTATGAGAGCAAAACCATAATTGGATTCTGAGATATTTGATTTTGTTTGTTCCTCTAATCATTGATGCCATCACTTACGTAGTTTCAAATAGAATAATGGTGAAATTGCTAAATGTTCAATTCCATGAAAGAGGAAGAGTTCTGGGATTAGGGTATTGCCTCACAGGCAGGATATGCTCTGTGTCTCATACACAATCACAATCCTAACATATAAACACACATACACACACAAAATGCAGTGATAATGTTACCAGCTATGATTTTAACAATTAAGCATAACAATAGTAAATAAGATAGGTTTAGAGTATAATATATGCAAAATCTTGTGCTAGAATTCTACCTCAATATATAATTTAAGTTTCACTATTATCTAAAAAAAAGAAAGCTTTTGTTATTCATCCTATTCTTCCAATTCTGAAGACATATATTTTCAGTGGTGAAGAATACCTTAAATTATTTTTATAATTTTATTCTGCTTGACCAAATACAGTGTGTTTGTCAGTAAAGGATGATCTTGAAATAAACAATAACAAAGGAGTGAAAAATATCATCTGTTTCTTGAGAATGTGCTTATGTACCTAACTGAATAGTGGTATTTTTATCCTGTTGCGACAGCAACAACATTAGCATGTTTTGTAAGACTCAACAGATCCTACAACTGGACAGGTAGACCTGCTGTGTTGGAGCCAAAAGCCATGAATTATAAAGTGAATGCTATAACACAGAAGTTTAGTTCACTCTAATTCATCAATGCTGAGGAGTACACAATGGCAAGCAAGAATTGATGAGTTGGTCACTTGTATTGACTACATTATCTGAATGTTTTACTCCTGGTATGAGTCCATTAGTTAGGAAAGTTGTCCTGCTCATTAGAAATTTGACATAAATTTACTTGCCTGAAGAATATATTGATCTAGAAAATAGATGATTTTATCTTTTGAAAACCATGTCCATTTTAGAAGTGACTTTTCTTAATAAGATAACAAGTAATTTTAAGCATATTAATTTATAGGATTTTTATTATTAACTTAAAGTAGAACTATTTACAGAAAATTTTTATTTGATTTTTTTTCTCCTTAAATTTTGTAAAACTTGGAGCTGAGAGTTTGACTCAGCAATTGAGAACATATCCTACTCTTGGAGTGGACCTGTGTTTGGATCCTAGCACAAACATGTCAGCTCACAGTCATCTGTAACTCCATTTCCAGGGCATCTGACACCTGGTCTTTATAGACAAGGCATGCACATACAGAACATGCATGCATATATCCAGAACACATATAAAATAAAATAAATAAGTTTAAACATAAAATTTATAAAATTTACATTCATTGCCACAATTTACTTTTTATACTCATTCTAGCCAAAGATTTTCCATAATTATATAAAATAAATAAATAAACAAGAACATATTTAAACATTTACATATTTGTTTAAAAAATATTCAACTTTCCAAATTCTATAGATTTCCAGTGAATGGTTAAACCACATAGTTTGCTTAATAAATTTCGATGTATGAATGTTAGCTAATGTGGAATATCTTTCTGTACACTGTGAATATTCCTTATTGCCATTTGTTAATAGAGAAGCTGTTTTGGTTTATGGCAAAGCAGTTTAGAGGTAGGTGGGAAATCCAAAAAAAGAAAAAGACAAAGAAGGGTGGAGTCAGAGACACTACAAGCTGCTGTCCAGAACTTAAGTTATAATGAGACACAGGTAAAGCCACAGAGTCATGTGACAGTACATAGATTAATAGAAATGGGTTGAGCTAGGTTGTAAGATATAGTTGCTAATGAGCTGGAGTCATAAGCCAAACAGCTTGTAATTAATACATGCTAAGTAACTCTTTTATAAATGGCTGAAGGACCTGGGGGTGGCAAATGTTCCTCCAGACTACAGGTCCAGACAGGTCAGAAAATTTCAAGCTACAGTTAGCAGTGCTTGAACTATTACATCTATTGTCCCCTGAGAAAATATTGTTAAAATGTCTGTAACATGCAACTTAAATTGACTACAGCCTATTAAGATTATTATGTAAAGAGCTAGAGAGATGCTTGATTGCAAAGAGAACTTTTTCTTCTTCCAGAAAACTCAGGTTTGGTTTACAAAACCCCCATGGTTGCTCAAAATTTCATCTGTCTCTGGTACACACACATACAGAGAATATATATAAATAACATTATAGATATATCTGAAACAGGTAAATATTTAAAGATTATTCTTTAAGCTGAGGTGTAGCTCATTAGAGCATTTCTTATCTAGAGTTGAAAGCATTGATTTTTGAGATTGTTCTATTAAAGTGGAATTCATTGCTAGCTCCTTCAATTGTTCTTTTTTTTAAACTTTAGTCTAATTTGAACTTCATTTGAAACAAATTATTTAGCATTACACATTTAGTAAATAATTTATCTAGTAAATTCCTATTGATGTTTCTTGATAAATGGTAGTTTTCATCATGGTGGAACTGAGAATTAATCAGATGACATAAAACCAAATCAGTAATCACAGTGCAAAGTGATGAGTTCAGAAATCAGGGAAATATACTGTGAAATGGAGATTTGGCTTGAATACAAGGTCTGTCATGGCAAGAAAATTCTTGTGGCATCTGACTGACACCATGGTCCACAGTAGACAGAGATGAACACTAACAGTCAGATAGTTTTCTTCTTTTTATGAAGTCCAGGACATAAGCCCAGGGAATTTTCTTGCTTTCTTTAAGAATGTTATCCATTTTGAATATGCTAATCAAGAGTATCTTTTTGGCTGGCATAACATATATATCACTTTTTACTCTTGCAGAGAGCCAGGTTCAGTTCCCACCATGCATCTAAAGTAATTCACTTATGGCTGTAAAACCAGCTGCAAATCTGATGCTCACTTATGGCCTTTTAGGGTACTGGCTAATACCTGAACCTCATAAATAATTACAACTACGAACACATACATACACATGAAATAAATAAATAGATTATATACACAGAAGATCCTTGACAAGCATGGTCAGAGGCTAAGCTCTGGTCTCATGGCCGTGTCCAGAGTTCTGGCACCTAAATAATTCCAGGTTCTCTGAAGTACGTAATTAATATTAGTTACCACAGCAAGGAAATTGAAGCATCACTCCTATTACTTTTATCAATAAAACTACAGGAGTCAGATACTGGGATAAAAGCTTGAAAGATCAGAGAAACAGCAAAGCCATCAGTACTTCCTACCTTGTTTCTTCCTCCAGACAGAGGCCAGATCGCTCTAGTCCCACTTCTTCCTTTCCTATCTGTCCTCAGTCTTCCAGAACTGCTGTGGTTAATTTTAATTGGCTAATGGCTAACTCTGCCCTCTAACTCCAGGCAATCTAACTCTAATAACCAAGTATATATTTGTACACCAGATTGCCATAAAGAAGAATAAGCCCAGGAAGTACCTTCACAGTGGAGGAGATGGAGAGACCCTAGAGTTTGATGTTTTTGAAGGAGAAAAGGGTGCAGAGGCAGCAAATGTTACAGGCCCTGGTGAAGTTCCAGTTCAAAGCAGTAAATACACAGCAGACCGTAACCATTATAGACGCTATCCACGTTGTAGGGGTCCTCCATGCAATTACCAGAAAAATTACCAGAATAGTGAGAGTGGGTGAAAGAATGAGGGATCGGAAAGCGCTCCTAAAGGCCAGGCCCAACAACGCAGACTCAATCGCAGGCGAAGGTTCCCACCTTACTCTTTGCGGAGACCCTATGGGCATAAACCACAGTATTCCAACCCTCCTGTGTGCAAGAAGTGATGGGGGTTGCTGATAACCAGGGTGTAAGAGAGCAAGGTAGAGCAGTGAGACAAATATGTATCAGGGTTACAGACCACAATTCCGCAGGGGCCCTTCTCGTCAAAGACAGCCTAGAGAGGACGGCAATGAAGAGGACAAGGAAAATGAAGATGAGACCCAAGGTCAGCAGCCACCTCAATGTCGGTATCCCTGCAACTTCAATTACCGACACAGACGCCCAGAGAACCCTAAACCACAAGATGGCAAGGAGACAAAAGCAACCAATCCACCAGCTGAGAATTCGTCCGTTCCCAAGGTTGAGCAGGGCAGGACTGAGTAAATGCTGGCTTACCATCTCTACCATCATCCGGTTTGGTCATCCATTAAGAAGAAATGAATATGAAATTCCAGCAATAAAAAATGAACAAAGATTGGAGCTGAAGACCTTAAGTGCTTGCTTTTTGCCTGTGGACAAGATACCCTAGAACTATCTGCATTATTTATGCAGCATGGGGTTTTTATTATTTTTACCTAAAGATGTATCTTTTTGGTAATGACAAATGGTTTTTTTTTCTTTCTTTCTTTCTTTCTTTTTTTTTTTTTTTTTAAAAAAAAAGTCTGGTTTTTCTCAATATACCTTTAATGGTTTTTAAATTGTTTCATATCTGGTCAAATTGAGATTTTTAAGAACTTCATTTTTAATTTATAATAAAAGTTTACAACTTGATTTTTTCAAAAAAAGTCAACAAACTGCAAGCACCTGTTAACAAAGGTCTTAAATAATAATATCTAAAAAAGATTTATTTGTCAGAAGAGATTAAAATATAACACAATAAAATATGTTTAGGTTGGTAATAAGAATAGCTTGGGGGAGTTTTGCATATATAACTTCCAATGAGTGGGGAAGTATGATGTATTTAAAAATAGCTCTAAGAGCCAACATCATATGTTCAGGTCTTCTTTGTCTGTCATCTGTTAGACCGTAGTCTCCTCTGACACTGTTGTTATTAGACATTTAAAACTTGTCAAACCCTGCAGGGAAACTGGTTTCCAGCAACCTATGATGTAGTCCTCGAACCAGGAAATCACATTGCAGTCAGATACTCTCCTTACCCAGAATCTCGATGGGAAGGTCTGATGCAGCAAGTGATTTTTGTTGCCATGCAGATAAAGCACCATGAATGATTTAAAGTAGAAAGATGTATGCCAAGCCAGAAAGCATAAGCAGAAGGCATCTGTAATTTACATTTCTTCTGAAACTAAGTGGAAAGTTACTTTTTCAAAGTAAAGAAACTTGACAAGACACAAGTGTTCTTACATTATATAGTAAGTAATAAAATAAATTCTATGAGATATCTGATAAAAGTTATTGCATTATAACCATGGTGAATGTAGAAATACTAGACCTAGATTAGGTAACACAAAACAATAGGGGAATTCAAAAGATACAAATAAAGTGGAGAAAGCATTTTTTTTTACCCATATATAAATTTTTTAAAAAAGAAGAAATACACAGTGACTCAGAACATGGTGGTGCATGCTTATAATACAAGCAGCTTGTAAAGTGTTGTCAGAGAATTGGGAATTTAAGGACAACATTGTGTACACAGAAAATTGAATCTAGCTTAGGTGATTATAACTAAACTATGCAAAATAGAAGAGATTCTGAGTAAAGTGATTTGTGGAGGAAGAACAACACTGATTAGAAACAGTACTGGTAAAATAGGAGTAGAAAATATTGCATGCTGGTAAAAATTGTCAGGTCATTTTCCCAACTTGAAAATAGGATGAAGAAAATATTACAAAGTTATAGGAAACCTACTGAAACTAAACCAGGATATATGTTCATATATTAAAAATTAAAATTATGCTGATTTACGACATGTACAACTTATGCTCATAAAACTGCCTTCTACATATTTATATTTATGTCCATGCATTAGTTACTGTAAACTCATATTTAAAATTCTGGCGATAAGTGACATGACTGCTCATCCCTAGATAGGACATTCATATCACTGTCCAAAGCTCAGGAAGCAGTGCTAAAGAGAGGACAGATAGAAAACCGAGCAACTAGAGGAATGAATGGAGTGCCATGGAACCATGTCTTCTGAGCCTGTCTAGTCCATCAGACTCATGAGCTCACAGTAGCTTTCATTATCTGTACCAGAGCTGCACAAGCCTAGGTCAGTCAGCATGCCATGATGGAGCAGCGTGGGTACTAACAAGCTGTCACCCTTCCTCATTCACATCCCTTCTTATTCACATCCCTCCTTATTCACTTCCCTTATTCACAATTATTGTATGAAAGCTGTAATTACAATAATTCTATCTTCCATTCACATGGTATGTTGAGAAAGGTGTAAAAAATCACAGAGAAAAGAGAAAACTTATATTTCCTGATGCCAGTCAATAAAGGATTAAATTTAGGCAAGTAGGTCTTTCCATCCCACCATGGGCCTTTTGGCTTCTAGTACCTAGGGGTTTGAAGAAATCAATTTGTCATTATATTGGAGCACTAGTCATAACAGAAATCGACCTGAGTGTGCACAATGATGGAAAGTCTTATTTCTAGACAAACAATTCAATTTGTAATCAATACATCTACTCTTATGCCAATATCATATCAGCTCATTAGTTTAGTCTTACATGGTCATTCAACTTTGTTCTCATTTTAACAAGATTCTTTCCATTCTAGTTTTTTTTTCTATTTTCTTGTAAATTCCATCATTAGCTCTGCAAAATAAGTAAATAAATAAGTAAATAAAAATAAACAACTACTGTTACTGTATATACCATTATTTCATAAAGAAGATCAAACCATCTGAAAATAGTCTTATTTTAAAACCCTTAGAACCCCACTCCATCTATAGGAACACCTGACTCACTCTTGAGGGAGGGTGGACAAAACTGGATTTGGCCAGGAGTGGAGACTGATCAAAGCATTATTGGGTCAGTGGGACCATAGGACTGTCTGCTCCCTGCCCAGGGAGGGGATGGGGAGTTGCAGAGAAGAAAAATGACCTGATGTGGTGGGAGGGGGAAGGGAACTTGAATAAGGATATACAGGGATGGAAAAAAAATTCAGAGGGAAAGCTGAACACAAAGTAAATATATGTGTAGCAATCTTATTTGCATTATCACCCTTGATAAGTCATGCTTATGATTTTTATCTTCTTTATAGTTATTGTTAACTTTTCAGCATTTTTAATTCATTTTACTGGGTTTTTTTTTGATAAATACAAAATAAATAAAGAAAAAAAACATTTAATTTGCATATATGTATGTGCAGGTATGTGCTAGAGTTCCCAAAAATCAGAAGAAGAATCAGATGCTGTGGAGCTGAATTGCAGGCAGTTGTATGCTGATATATGGGTATTAGAAACAGCAGTCAGAAACACTACAAGACCAGCAAGGACTTTTAACCTCCGAACAATCTTTTAAGACCCCAATTTTTATTTCTTTTTTCTTAGTGAGGATTTTAAAAGTTCTTCTCTAATTGTCCTAAATAAAACCCCAAGCATAATGTCAGCAAGAGTGCGTGTTCTTATCCTTCTTGGTATTTGGGGAAAATGTTCAGAATTGAATACTAAATGTGACCTGTCTGTGAGTTTTGGATGGATGACATTTACCAACTTGAAGAGTTGTCAATTTCTGTGTGGTATCAGTTGTGTCGTGAAAACATTAGGTTTCATCATGTCTTCTCTGTTTCAATGGAGATAATGTTGTGGTTTCTGTCTTTATCCTTTGTTTTCTTATTGTATTGACTGATTTTTATAATGTGTTATGCCTTTTATATTTTTCCTTAGAGCAGTTTACTGAAGTTTTATTAGTTGTTTTCCCTCCCTCTTGCCCTCTTTTCCTCCCTCCCCTCCTTCTTTCCCTACTTTATTTTTCATATTTTCCTTTTCTTTTCCCACTTTGTCATTCCCTTTCAAACATTCTTCTCTCTTTTTAAATTTTTTTTTGTTTACATTGGTGTTTCTCATCTACCTATATGTCTGTATGAAGGTGACAAATCTTGGAGTTAAAATTGTTAGCTGCCATTGGGTGCTGGGAATTGATCCTGGGGCCTCTAGAAGAATAGTCAGTGTGATCCAAACCACTGAGTCATCTCTCCATCCCCATACCCTTTGTAGTTTTATTTTTTACGTCGTTTTTGTTTTTCTTTTCTTTATTTTTATTTTTTTATTATTATAAACAAAGAAGTCACACTTTCTATTCTTGTATATCCTTATTCAAGGTCCCTGCCCCTCCCACCACATCAGGTTATTCTCTCCTCTCCACAACTCCCCATCCCTGTTCTGGGCAGGCGGCAGGTGGTCCCAAGGTCCCACTGACCCAATATTGCTTAGTTCAGCCTCCACTCCAGGCAGATCCAGTTTTCTCCCCCCAATCTCAAGACTGAGTCAGGTGTTTCTCTAGGGGTAGTGGGATCCAAGGTGTCAGTCCAAGGTGTTTCTGATTCCAAGCTGTTCAGTGGTTGTGGTTTGCAGCTTGGGTATGCTTTGCTTTTTTTCTTGTTTGTTTGTTTAGAGTCTACTAATGAGTGAATACATCCCCTGCTTATCTTTCTCGATTTGTGATACCTCGCTCAGGAGGATATTCTCAAAATCCATCGATTTGCTTGCAAATTTTAGGATATCATTTTTTTTTTTCTGCTGAGTAGTACATTGTGTAAATGTACCACAGTTTGTTAATCCATTCTTCAGTAGAGGGACATCTAGGTTGTTTCCATGTTCTTGCTATTACAAATAACGCTGCTATGAACACAGTTGAGCTAATGCCATTGGAGTATGACTGTACATCTTTAGGGCATACACCCAGAAGTGGTATTGTTGGGTCCTTGGGGAGATTCATTCTAAATTTTTCTGAGAAACTGTCATACTGCATTCCAAAGTGGCTGAACAAGCTTACACTCCCACCAACAATGGAGGAGTGTTCCCTTTGCCCTTGTAATTTCTTTTTATTGCCAACCATTGTTAAATCAGTTGGACCACAGCCTCTAGACAATTGCAATATATACCAATTCCCCATATATGTGTGTATGCATATATGTATACATCTATATGTATTTATATAGAGAAAGACTTATTCTTTAAGTTTTGTTACTCTAGAGAACCATGACTAATATAAGAGAGGTTCTAATTAGCTATTCCATAGAAAATACTCGAATCAATCATCTAAAACTGATGCAATGCCCATCATTTTTGCTCTAATTTTATTTTTGCTTCCGTCATAAAACAGTTTTACATGAAGCAACATAGAAGAAGAGCTGCTTCCAACTTGTAGTTCTGGGTTATAGTTTATCATTGTGAGGAAGTCAGGCATGAACTTCAAAAACTAGTCACATGGTATCTACAGTAGAGAGAAAGAAATATCTGCATGCTCACTTTTTTGCTTTCATGGGCTCAGCTTAATTTCTCCACTGTTATACATTTAAGGATTTTAAGCTGTTGACAAAAAAACTAACTGCTCTTTATAAAATATGTATAAATAAAAAATGTGTTTTCTATGCAAGTACAATAACATATCAAGCCAAGTCACCACACTATCAAGGTCTGACAAAGATTTGCACAAATTACTCTTGAATACACATTTGTATAGCTGCCATTAAAAACTCAGTCTAGACTGATTTGGCTTCTTCAGCTTATCATCATGAAAAAATTCCCACAAGGCCAGCAGTGTAGTCAGCAGTGTTTTATAACTGACCAAAAGAGATTACTGGCTGAATGAGTGTGAGATAACAATGCACTGGTAATTCTACCAGACCAACATGCTAGAAAGGCCTAAATGATCCCCAGAGTTTCCAGAATAAGCAACCTCTCATATTGGTCATTATTCTTTTGGAAAATTGACAGGATGAGACAGAAGGAATGTCATGTTTCCTTTATCATTTCTTTGTTGAGAAACAGTCTAGGGTTCTTCAAGTCAGATTTACATTGTTATCAGTTAATGGCCTTCTGGACTGCTCAAGACATTAATCTCTTCCGTAATCTAAAAATAGAACTTGGGAATATTTTGTTGCCTTACAATTAGACTTGCTATTCTAGACCTTGGTTTTATACATTGCTTCCTGTGATAGGAGGGCAGGACCCTTCAGTGTCCTCTATGCTTGTTAAAGCCTACCAACCTAAACAACTATTTCAGAAATGTATTTCTCTATATCATAACTCATTGTCATACATTTGTTATTGCCTGTCTGATTCATTATCTAAAAATATAACAAAATAAATATTAATGACCTTCAAAATAATCATTATTGTTGTACACAGGAAATATGTCAAGTACCTTTAAATAATAAAGTAGGTACTCTGCTATGCATTTCTTCAAGAACAATGAGAATTAGAAACTACATAGTGAGAATTCTCAAACATGAAAATTCAAATGGTAAATACTTTTATTAAGTGATGAAAGAAATGAGAAATATTCAAATTAGATAAAACTTTATTAAATTAGAGTGGCTACAACTATTAAATTAAATATCAAAACATTTAACAACTAGAATAATTAAAATTAAAACTTAAATTATGAGGGTTCATAATTTTAGTCATTTGCAGTCTATAAAGCTTATTTTCATATTTATGTACAATGATAAAAGTAATAATATATATTTTTTTGCTTATTCGCCAAATTTATTTATGCACATCAAGAACACCAGATTATGACAACTAAAAACACAGTACCCAAAATTGCTACATGGTAATAACTGAGCACAGACAGAAAGTAAATACTTACAAAATAAAATTACATCATAATGTTAAAACACAGGTTAAAAACATTTACAACACTCAAAAAAGTACAATAAGTAGCACTCCCCGAAATCACAACCAGTTCAATATAACACTGTTAAATGTATAACACCAAAAATGCACGGAAAATTACACACATGTATTAAGTGTACCACACATTGCACAGAAAAAGGGTGAAGAGCATGTATGTTCAGAGAGGAAGGTCTGTGCTATGACCATTGTTTTCTTTTTCTTTTTTTTTCTTTTTTTTAATTTCACATTGGTTAACCTATGGCTCAGACATATTGCTAGCTAGCTCATACATCTTTTTTTTTCTTTATTTATTTTGTATTTATCAAGAAAAACAGTAAAATGAATTTAAAATGCTGAAAAGTTAACAATAACTACAGAGAAGTTAAAAATCATAAGCATGACTTATCAAGGGTGATAATGCAAATAAGATTGCTACACATATATTTACTTTGTGTTCTGCTTTCCCGCTGAGTTTTTTTTTCATCCCTGTATATCCTCATTCATGGTCCCTTCCCCCTCCCCCCACATCAAGTCATTTATCTTCTCCCCAACTCTCCATCCCCTCCCTGGGCAGGGAGTAGACAGTCCTATGGTCCAACTGACCCAATAATGCTTGGATCAGTCTCCACTCCTGGCCAAATCCAGTTTTGTCCCCCCTCCCTCAAGAGTGAGTCAGGTGTTCCTATAGTTGGAGTGGTATCCGAAGGGTAAGTCCAGGGTGTCTCTGATCCCAAGCTGTTCAGTGGTTGTTGATTGCCGCTTGGGTATGCTTGGCTTTTTTTCTTGTTTGTTTGTTTAGAGACCACTAGTGAGGGAGTACATCCCCTGCTTATCTTTCTGAGATTGTGATACCTCGCTCAGGAGGATATTCTCCAAATCCATCCATTTGCCTGCAAATTTTAGGGCATCATTTTTTCTTACTGCTGAGTAGTATTCCATTGGGTAGATGTACCACAGTTTGTTAATCCATTCTTTCGTTGAGAGACATCTAGATTGTTTCCAGGTTCTTGCTATTATAAATAATGCTGCTATGAACATAGTTGAGCTAATACCTTTGGAGTGTGAATGTGCCTCTTTAGGGTATACAGCAAAAAGTGGTATTGCTGGGTCCTTGGGGAGATTGATTCTCAATTTTCGGAGAAAGCTCCATATTGCATTCCAAAGTGGCTGAACAAGATTACACTCCCACCAACATCCTCTTGCTCTGCATCCTCTCCAACATAGGCTATCATCTGTGCCTTTTATCTTAGCCAATCTAACAGATGATAGGTGGTATCTCAAAGTTGTTTTGATTTGCATTTCTCTGTTGGCTAAAGATGATGAACACTTTTTCAGGTGCCTTTCAGCCATTCATAGTTCCTCTGCTGAGAATTCCCTTTTTAGATTTCTACACCATTTTTTGTTTGGGTTATTCAAGGTTTTGGGCTCTAGATTTTTAAGCTCTTTATATATCTTAGAAATCAGTCCTCTATCACTTGTAGGGTTGGTGAAAATCTTTTCCCATTCTGTAGGCTGAGGTTTTGTCCTATTGACAGTGTTCTTGGCTTTGCAGAAGCTTCCTAGCTTCAGGAGATACCGCTTATTGATTGTTGGTCTTAGTGCCTGTGCCACTGGTGTTATATTTAGGAAGTGTTTGCCTGTGCCAATTCGTAGAAGTGTATTTCCCACTTTCTTCTCTATCAGTTTCAAAGTGGCTTGGTTTAAGTTGAGGTCTTTGATCCACTTAGATTTGAGTTTTGTGCAGGGTGACAGGCTCGGATCTATTTGCATTTTTCTACACACTTCCATCCAGCAATGCCAGCACCATTTGTTAAATACACTATCTTTTTTCCATTGAATGTTTTGGGCCTCTTTGTCAAAGATCAGGTGTTCAT